>CACRWG010004711.1:0-17038 GCA_902654985.2 Oryctes borbonicus
AGAAATTCTAATGCGGTTTCACCTAATTTTCGCTAATTGCAAGAATTTGCGGGTAAGAATTTGACAATCCGTTTTATCGCCAAAATGTTTCCTAAGTGCGGTTTTTATTAGGGGCCATGTAGTCAAATCAGGTCAACACATAAGGAAATTTATTACATCGCTTTTGAGTTTCGCACAGATTGCGTTAAAACAGAAATCATTTACTTCGTCATTTATTGTGCGCCCGTACGTATTGTAAAACTTCGCATCGAAATATAAAGCCTTCCAATTGTCCTTCGGTGACTGGCAGTCTGCGATGGCTTCCGCAATAGAAATTATTTGTGTGGTATTTTACCCGTTATTTAGCGACTATTTTCTAACGAAATAGAAAGATCGTCAACAGAGTTTTGCATAAAGAGTTTTAACTTATTATTAAATGCTGTTGCGTAGGATTGTTTGACTTACTTTCCTAGATGCGGCGATCGGTGTTGGAACTTCATAAGCTTTATACAGCTTCTGGCGTCGTCCTCTGGGTTTCACTCACCGCGATCGGTAGGTTCTTCAAAGATGAACGATTGAAGTTGACCTCAGAGACACGTTGTTTTTTCACGTAAATCTGCGAGTTCTTTAATCCTACTGACTGCGTCAATTAAGTTACTTGATTCTCAATTGAAGTTTTTTAAAAGAAAAACTAACAAGTATATTCAAGAACTGTTCGCCTGTTCACTACAAAATGCAAATCAATACTGACTGAATATCCGAACAAGGCTATTCTTCCTAACTAAATAAACAGTTTAGTATTTCTTGTGTGTCCATGCTACGTGGTTATAATGTAATTTATAGCATTATGATATTTATGACTAAAAGAGGACAAGATATTAGGATGAATAACGATGAATAGCGTATATACTTAAGTTTAATTACAATATACATATAGAATAAAATGCCGATTTTTCTAGATTACGCCATCTTTTTAGCTATAGTGTTGCGGAAGATCCCTTATACAAGTTCAAGGGCCACATTAAGTACGCGAATATTACATCGATACATAGATGTAGAACGATCTTTTTTTTAGCGTATAAGAGACTGCTGTAGAAACGTACGCTACGATACAGGTGTTGAAGGCTTCACTTCCGGATTTCTTTTCAGCCATCTAAGCATATTCGGTAAGTTGCTTACTATATTATGTTTACGTTTGCATAAATTCTCTTGCTGTCGTGTGAATGAATTCAAGTTACTAAGTTACTTCGTGTCGCATAAATTCATCAAGATGTACACACTGGCGTCCTCTGTATCAGATTTTTTTGGGGGGTCCTTTTCCCAAAAATAAACAAAACATTTGAGTAAACAATATGTAATGATAGCAAGGACTGTGGCGTAGTATGGTAAACAACACATAAGTATCGGCACCCTCCGCACCACACAAGTTTAATTTATTATATAGTAATATAATAATTAGTCCGGGACGGCCGTTTCGAGGACACGAATGGTCCTCATCATCAACCGGTGACCGAATGATGTGAGAAAATTTTTTTTTCTAAAACTAAACATGCGTGTACTATCCCTACTTCCTAGAAAAGATATTCTTTACAAGTGCCTATTTCTACCTCCTGCACGCCTTGAAGCTACGACGTTCGAAAAAATACCATGCATGTACTATCCCTTCTTCCGAGAAGAAATATTGTTTTACAACTGCCTATTCTACCCCCTACGCCTCTTAAACTACGACATGCGAAAAACACGGCCAGATAGACGGGAAGATCTCTATAACCCAAAATATAAACAAGTGCCAGCCTACTGCAAAAGGTCAAAAAGGACAGACTACGACAACGGTCTGTTTTCTCTGTTCATCAGATATTTATTACTTTTTATGTAAACCGTCTCGTTCGCATCTAATTCTCGCGGCGACGTTACGTTTTTAATCAATTTTAAGTTTTCTAATTTAATACTATGCCCGGTTTCATTTATGGTATATGCTGTGCTACACTCGACGCGTCCAATCTGCCGTAGCGATAATTTCTTATATGTTCTTTGAATCTAGTTTCCATCGCTCTTTTCGTTTGACCAATATAGGCTTTATTACAGTGACTACATGCAATTTTATAAATACCCGACCTTCCTCCCATTTTCGGTTTATCTTTAGGATTACCGAGAAGCTTTTTAAGTTGCGCGAACCGAAGCATACATTCATATCTTGACTCTTCAAAACCTTACTCACTCCTTTCGATATGCTGTGAAAGGGGAGTTTCACGAATTTCTTACTATTAGTTTCTACCGGGGTTAAGGTCGTGGAATTTCTTACGTAAAGCCTACGTTGGACTTTCTTAAGCATGCGATCGACTTCTATAGAAGAGTAACCGTTATAAATAGCTACGTTTTTTATGAATTTAAGTTCTCTGTTAAATCTACTTCTACTTAGAGGGAATTTAACCAATCTATTAATTAAGAAGCTAATCGCGGCCATTTTGTATTGTCCACAGTGGTTAGAATCGCTCATAATGTACCTATTAGTGTGGGTTTCCTTTCTATAGATGTCAATTTCCAGTTCATTATTATTTTTAATCATTAAACTATCTAGGAACGGAAGTTGATTGTTCACTTCTTCTTCTACTGTGAATTTAATGGTTTCAAATTTTCAGTTGAGGGTCGCGAGAAAATCCGGAATATTACTTTTCTTAGAATCAAAAACCGCGAAAATATCATCTACGTACCTATGTCAAATTCTAGGAAAATATGCGGCATCCGCTCATACATGTTTCAAATTTGCTCATGAACAAGTTGGCTATGAAGGGGGACAGGGGGTTGCCCATTGCTGTACCTTCTAATTGTTCATAGCACTTGTCCTCAACTTGAAAACAATTTTGCTTCATGCAGAGTGACGTGTCTTCTAGTTTGATATTGTTTACTTTATTTGCAAAATCTAATGAATTTTCTACTTCGAGGCTGTCTACTTTGATGGGTAAATTTTTGTATTCATTTACTAGCCATTTGGACACTTTGTACGTGGGTGAGTCTATGCCTGAAACAATTGGTCTCATAGATTTACCCGGTTTATGGATTTTCGGTAGGCAATACATTTTTGGCACTGTTGAAATTGACAGTTTAAGCTTAAGGTTCGCGTTAATGAGTTTTAGATAATTTTTCAGAGTTTCTTTCGTTTCCCTAATCATAGCTGGTAAAGGGTTTTTTCTCATTTCTCTATAAGGTCCTGATGATAACAAGCTATTGACGCGATTGAAGTAGTCCGACTTGTCCAAAATAACTATTTTGTTCCCTTTGCCTGCTTTCAGATAGAAACAGTTTTTATTCTTAAGCTCCTTAATAATCCCGAGATCGCCTTCGTTATGTCAAACTTTTAACATCGTTTAAGTTTTTTGAAATAGTAATTTTGCAAGTGTTTCGTACGTAATCTTTCGTTGTGGCATCTAAGTTTTTTATGGATGTTTCTACCGACGCGATCAGTTCTTCAATTGGGGTCTTTGGGTCGCGAATACAATGTTTTAACCCTGCGATTAACAGTGCGATTTCGGTTTTACTAAAGGTCTCCGACGATTGATTAGAAACCAATGGTGCGTTCTCCAAGGAACGTGCGGTGTTTTTGTTCTTTTTTTGACAAATTTTCTTGAATTTCTTACCGAGAGCTTGCATTTTTGATTTGAATTTATAATTAATGTGTTCGATTAAACCTCTTTGGAAATCACACCATCTTTGGAAACTGTATCCATCTAAAAAGCGCGTTATCTTAAGGTGCAATTCATATAGTTCTACTTCTAAATGACTACGTCTTGCATACTGATATCTGATTTCATTTAGTAACCATTGCTTTTTAGCGTGATGGATGATGCTGAGTGGATTTTTGCAGTTACTGGAAATGTTAACTTTCATAAATTTTGGAAAAAATAGAAATAGGCATTTGTAAAGAATATCTTTTGTAGGAAGTAGGGATAGTACATGCATGTTTAGTAATTACTAATTATTATATTACTATATAATAAATTAAACTTGTATGGTGCGGAGGTTGCCGATACTTATGTGTTGTTTACTTTCGTCGTACTGAAAAGATAACGCGGTGCCAAAACTCTGTGGGCTTATGTTCGAACTCTCTAGCAAATGCTAATCTTTTCTGTCTATTTACTTTATTAATGGAAGGTTTTCGCCGTGCTGTTCGCGCTTGTTTTGTTAGACACCATCTTTCTAGTTCTTTCTTGTAGTATAGTACGCAACTTACTGGAGGTTTGGAAAGGATTTTCCTTAATTTTGTGTAATATAAGCCGTTCCTCACGATCATTTAGTAGTATACGTGGTCGGCCAGATCGTCTTTTATTTCAGCAATGTTGTGTTTTTTGTATTTGTTAATGATATATTGCACTGTAGCATGGCTCCTACCGACAATTGCACCAATTTGCCGTAAAGATTTCTGCTCATTATGTAATTTAATAATAATTTTTCTTTCTCCTATGCTCGTTTCCTTCTTTCCACTCATACTGACCAAAGTAGAATATTATTATCACACGCGATGTGCTAACAAACGCTACTGAACATCTAATAACCCGTTGTGCGGGCGTGACTTATCTGATTCACTCGGGGAATTACATTTTTCATGGTGCATGGATACTTTTTCCGCACAGAATTTAGGTGTTTCTGAGTTGCTACATTTTTTTTTCTTCCCAGTAAAATAAATTTATGTTGGCGTTAACTTATATATTATCTTGCAGTATATTAAATTTACTATCAAGTACTATATTATAAACCCACAAATTAATGCTTAACAAAAAAAAAACACTTGGCCATTATGCTTAAAGTGGTTACTGTATGAATACTTTTTTCTCTAACTGTATGTAGCCAGTTTATACTGGGATTTCGGTTGAGCACCCGGGGAAGAAACGGTGTTGACAAAGGTGAATGAAACGTTTTTATTTTCTTGTAAACATCTTTTTGTACGATCTTATCTAAGACATCAATAAAGTGATCGGTCTGTAATTATCAATAGATTTCGAATTCCCTTTTTTTTTGGTGTAGGAAGAAAATTGTCCCAGTTTTAATAACCTAAGAAAGATGGATAAATCAATGAAATAATCTCAATGGTATAGCCGGTAGAGGTCCTCGCGCTGTTTACATTTTACCGGCAGTGTACACTACCGTTCATATATTTGAGGACGATTAAAAAATACAGTTTTTTTTTAATTCGAATAAAAACAAAAAGTTATTTGTTATTTGATTTACTTCTGTACATGAAGTATACTATACAAAACTAAAAATATTCCAAAAAGAAATGTACTAATTATAATTAGGTCTATATGGACTTTCCTACACCATTGCCGGAAAAACACCTCCACATCATCACACTTCCACCCCCATGCTTTCAAGTCTGTTAATAGGGCGTCTTACACGGCACATACCATCAGAATCTATCTGATTAAATTTAGATTCATCACTAAATAGCACCGTATTCCATTTTTAACAGTCCAGTTCCAATGCTTTCTTGCAAAATTGAGTCGGTTTATACAAGTCTTTTTCCACTAATCAACGCTGAATTGTTCGGGAACTAATTTGCTAGTTTAGCTTTTGTTTTAGATGCTGGCAGAAACGGATTACTTTGTCGTGCAATTCAAATATATTGTCTTCTGATAGTGCTTTGTGGGCGCCCTGAACGTATTGGACTAACTGTTGTACCCCTTTGGGTATATCGTTTGATGACACGTATACAACTGATTTATTAATATCAAATAGCTTACTAATGACGCTTTGAGCTTCTCCTTTCTGGTGCATTTTCTTCACAATTTCTAATTTTAAATCGTTACTATACATTTTTCGTGACACATTGAACAAATGCGTTATGTGATTTCACTCTAGAGCACAACATCTAGTAAAACACTAAACTCTATAAGACTAAATCCCACTACGATGAAATCTGTATAGATCACAGAACTAGGGACTTTCCTGGCGATGCATAGTAAAAGTTTCTATCTTTTGTCGTACTGAAATTTAGTAAAAGCCAATTATTTATTGATTTTGAAAGCATAAAGTTGATTTACGAAATACTTTTAAATGTATATGTATTACATTTGTATTTTCAATGTTTTTAAATAAATTTATTTCTTCCTTTATTGTTTTTAGCGCAATTGCCACTAACTGCTACATGGCCATGTAGTTGCTTAACATATGTCCGACACTGTAGGTGTTAAAAGTGCTTACTTAAATATCACTTATCTTCCACAAGGCGCTTCTATTGTTGCAGAAATGGTGCAAGGCATACATCCTCTATGTAAAATGAATGCAAGGCGTGAATCGTATGCAGTTATTACTTATCGACGGATATGACTCACATTATGAATCAAACGCCAATTTATTACCAACTCTTCGTGCGTCGTCACTGACTAAATAAATAAAATCTGCTTTAAGAAATTAATTGTAACATATATTATATATGATCTTAAAATGAATGTCTCAGCAAAAGATAAGGCATGGCGTGATGGGACGAAAACGCATTGTTGGCATTACCTAACTATTGTTCTACATACGTAACTTGCGAGTTACAGACTTGAACTCGCGATTCTTTTTGCACATCGAGCGACAGACCATTAGTTCAACACAAAAGATATAACAAGAAATACATTCGGTCTATTATATTGAAGTACTATACAGGATATTATACTGCATGAATATTTGATAGTGAATCGAAATTTCGAGGCGTTGTTACCTTAGTTGGCCGACCGGACCACCCCATTACCTCTCAGGAATTCTTGTCCCAGACGGAAATATTTCGCCTGCTTTTTTCACAGTGGAATGTCAAGAGGACAATATAATAAACCCAGTCTAAACATTCTTTAATGTGATTAGGCGTATGCCCATGTGGGGGATATCGGTATGTATTGAAACAGAATCACCTGCTAGGCCGGTCGAAACGGAGAGAGGTAAGCCAGGGACAGCCATGTGGCTACGCAGAAAGGAGATGTCGTACTCCCGATTGCAGTCTGTCACCCCCTACGGAATTCCGTGGAGACGTAGAAATTAAGATAAAAAAACATTTAAAATACCCAAAGACCTTGATTTAATCGTTTTGAAAGATTACGCATTAATTCAACAATTGTCCAGAATGTCTATTTCTTAGAGGTTCAGAATATGTGTAAGAATAAGTAAATTCATACAGACATCCTGTATAACATGTCAATTAGGTAGTTAACCAGAATTATTCAAAATAAGAGGTTTACAAATTAGACCTAATGTGGTGGAGGTTGACAAGTAGTTTAAGTAGTATATAACCTGTGGTACTGTCAAACAGCAAAAATTGCGAATTAGGCTAAATAAATTAAAGGCAAAGGGAAACTTACACAAAAGAAGGGGAAAGCGCTATATTTAAAGATCAGCTACAGAGTTGTACTACTTCGCCAGTAAATTTGCTTCACATTAAAATTATTCGATAGGTTGGTAGACCTAGGTGTTGAATTTACCTGAATTTAATGGACTTAGCTATTTTCCAAATTAGAAAACAAAATCTTTTCCTCATATCTTTAGAAATATTCCTACGCTATTTGTTTATTGTAAGCTATAACCCAATGAGGGGCCGAAAAAAGGAACAAAAGGAAAAAGGACACCACTCCATAATTCGGTTAAATTTAGTAGACCCCGAGCTTTCATCAGGGGCAGAAGCATGCTGCGCTGTTCTAGAAAACGACATCGAGGATTTACCTAATATCATTTCATACAGTTCCTGTATCATTGCAACTCAGTTAGGATACCCAGTAATTCTTTTATTTGTGTAAGTATTTATTCAAGAAGGCCTACACCATATGGCACATGCTATTACAATAAAAACATATTAAAAATTTAATTACCGCGTCGTACTCAATTTTCGTATCCTTTCGTACAAAGTAACTAGTGCATGGAGAAGCTAGTTACGTTGTCTAGCTGGCTACTAAAAACTACTGCTCTTACTTATAATGTAGGTGTCACGTACATATGTGCCCCTATGAGGCTACGGCGTTACAACACGCTTGAACCTGTATCAGCCTGTCAGGGCGAGAATTTATGGTGCTCGCGTCAGGACTAATATTGTAATCTATTTGCTATACTGATGGATATTTTACTTTACTTTTAACATTGTTAACAATGATCTTTAAATAACGATGCTTTGCCTCAAATCTGATTAGTTAAATAAATTGGACAGAGGACCAACTAATTTAATAAGAGCGGCGCAGTGAATCATAAAATGATGTTTAGGCTTTAAATTTTCATCGACATGATTAATGTACTGTTGTGCTATCTATGGAGAAGTCATACAATGTACAGCTCTATCCTGAAAGTGGCATGAGCCAGAAAGAACTGAAGGACTAGCTTGGAGGAGACTTTTGAATTCAAGAACCTTGTCGCATAGAAGAGTTCTCTGTACTTTATGTATTGCGTATATGCCGCAATAATTTCTTTTCCTTCAGCAGTGGAAAATATGGCACCTAGCAACTACAATTTTAAATTAAAATAAAATTTAAGGGAGAATTTTTACGGCTTTAGCAGAAAACAATAAATATTTGATCGGTGGTCTTCACTAATACTATTCATCGAAAAAGAGATTCCTTTACAGGTTTGTTGCCGCTCTTAACTGTGGATTTGGAAGTTAAGGCTACTGACGTAGACGCTTCAACGAACAATAACGCTGCCCTATGTAATTCATTTAATTACAAATAAGTTAAGAATAACTATGGAGGTACATACGTTCACATGTCTATACTACCAATTATTAGTATCACTACCGAAAAGAAGTCTTTTTTTAAGTTATAAAATATGTGTTTTCACGAAAAAGGTGACTGAAATATTAATAGGTGTTTCTTTAAGTCTTGCAGCTTACAATTTCCCCTTAAAAGTAGAAAAATGTATCAATATTGTAGTTCTATTTGAATAGACAACAATTTCTTGGATAACATGCATAAAGTTCTTTATACCGTCTCATCGCTTATTTTTATTCTATACTTAAAAGTGCATTCAATTATCATGTATTGCGCTATATTATTACTGTCATTTTCGGAAAACTATACATATCACCAAAATTCCCCATTTTATTGGATTATGTAGTTCTTAGCTTCGGAAGTGTCTGTAATAATGCACCTTTACCAATATACTCGTATTGATTATTTATTAAAACAACATTTAATTTAAATAAACATGGAAATGATAGATAATAATTAGACTATAATCTTACCTGAGTGGTAGCACCCATGTCATTTTTATATGCTGTGATGTTTCGATAAAAGAGATCTGTTTCCTAGTACTGGTGCTAATTCTCTTATATATTCATCGTTTAACTTTTAAAATTTTCCATGTTGATTTTGTTTTTTGAAATATTATAGTATAGATAAAATACAGGTTTGTCCAAAAAGACGTTACCACTTACATGGGATTCACTTTTACTTTAATAACGTAATAACACACTATATGCACAAATTCAAATAAAGCTAATGCACTCCTTCGACCTGTATTCCCTGACTCTCAATGTGTGAAGTTTTTCCACCGTACAGGTCACAACTCATTCACACATTTCCGTTGGTATAGAGCGGACAACCGTTATTATGCGTTCTTTAAGGTCATTAGTGTTAGTAGGTCTTGTAATATACACACGTTTTATCTCCATAGCCAGAAATCACAAGGTGTCAAGTAATCCAACGTCTATCAAATGTTTCATCCAGATAATATGATGAATCGTTAAGGAATAATGCGGTGGTGCACCATCTTGCTGAAAGTAACTAGATGTTATGATGCGGATGATGATGATGATTGTCTACAACAAAATTCTGCAACGTATCTAGGTAAGAATCTCCCGTTACAGTCTGATCATCTAAGTACCGACTTCGAAACGCCACACCTTACGTTAACCTTCGGAGAGGATCGAGTGTGCTCTCTTAGTTCATAGGGATTGTCTGCACTCAAAATGACGCAATTGTGCTTATTCACGTTGCTGCTGACATGTAACGTGGCTTCATCCGACATAAAGAACACAATATTAGGGGTAGAATAATAATAATTCTTTATTGCCCATCAGCAAATGCCGGTTACAGGACAAATCAAAAGCTGATTAAGGTGTAAATATTCTAAGCTACAACAAAAATCACAAAAAATCAAACAAGTACGAATAATTCCCTATACATAAATATTAAACAACATAAACAATAGTATAAACATACAAAAAAAAGACGACCCAATCAAAATAAGGGGGAGATTCCGCTTATTTGTATTTTTCAACATATGACAGACAGGCGCTTTCACAAAAATGTTTGTATTTGCTCTCGGAACTCGGAATGTGGTGAAGAAGCGACAGTTACATGTAGGCACTGCAAAATTTATCAGTGACAAAAGGGCTGGAGAGTATCTTGTGTTTAAGAATATTCGAAAGATATTCGACGCTTTGCTCTTGCCGACGGTCAGCGAGGGAAATGAAATCATGCCTGAGGAGTAAAGTGCTGTAATCAGTGCCACGGCAGGGGCATGGGTTGTCTAGCTTGAACGACAGGTACTTTAGAAACCTTTTTTGAACACGCTCGATCATTAGACCTTGATATAAGTAATAGGGATACCACACAACGGATGCATTCTCAAGCTTAGATCGCACTAGAGCATAATACAAACACTTAATCGAGTTTAAATCTGTGAAAAGACTGCACGAACGAATAACAAAGCCCAAAAGCTTAAAAGCAGCAGCGCACATAGATGTGATATAGTCGGTAAACTGCAGTCTACTATCGAACAGGACTCCCAGGTCTTTGGTATTCGAAGTACGTGGAGTGTTGGTATAAGATTACATAATTTCTAATAACATTTCTGCAGTACACGAGCAATTTTATCAATATCACCTTTTTGGGAAAATAGTATATTGGGTATTTATTTACAATCATCTGCACCTTAAAAGGTTTAACTGAACTATTTTCATCAATAAAATACGTTTTTATTAATGAAATGAAATGCTCGTCTTGTCCTGTCTGTTCATTTTTAACTTATCAAAATGGTTTTGATTGCAGCGATAAACTTTAGCTAAATACCTTAGCTTTTTACACACCCTTCAAGCAGATGTCTTATATATGGCTATTTTCTCCGCCGCTCTTATTCCTTTGTTTTCGGCCCTGCTACTGTTTTCTGGTTTATCTCCTTTTTGCCAATGTCCCTGTTGACTGAAGATCTTCTTTTTCTGGTTGTATGCTGAGTTTATTGACTGAGTCAGAGTACGATGTCTTCTAATTTTTTTGTATGGTATTCTTAGAGCTTGTCTAAGATGGGCCCTCTTCCTACTCCTAACTTTATCTTTCAAAACGTCACTAAGAGCGGATCCAAATTTACATTCAATTGCCTTCTTTTTAATACGAACATAAAAGTCCTTAATGAATCCGTTTTCCATTTGTTTTAAATCAATCTTTAATCTTTCTTTGAATACATATATCTTAAACAACACAAAAATATCGGCAACGTCCGCACCACACAAGTTTAATTAATCAATCCGAGACGGCCGTTTCGAGGTACGAGTGGTCCACATTCCCAACTGGTGACCGAATGATGTGAGAAACCTCTAAAATTAACATGCATGTTCTATCCCTACTTTCGAGAAAAATATTATTTACAAGTACCTGCTTTTACTCTACCTACATGCCTTAAAACTAGGACATGCGCAATAATACGGAATATGGACAAATGGAAGGATCTCTTGTCATAAGAGATGTACAGCTTTACCCCAATAAATCAAATAGAACGACAACGGTCTGTTCTCTCTATTCATCAGATTTTTGTTGCTTTTTATGTAAACCGTCTCATACGCGCCTAATTCCCGCGGCGAAGTTACATTCTTAATCAATTTCAAATATTCCAATTTAATATTATGCCCGGTTTAGTTTGTGTGTTTTGCTACACCTGACGAATCCAATCTATCGATGCGATAATACCTGATATGTTCCTTAAATCTGGTGCCTATCGCTCTTTTCGTTTGACCAATATATTTTTTTTTGTTGTCAAAAGAAAATAGTACATTGGGGATTTTTATTGGAACTATATATATATATAATCCAAAGCCTGTCTACCGTTAAACGGTGTAGGCAGTATCTCTTCTTCAGCTGTTCACAAATTTCTTCCATTTCGCCCTGTCCTTTGCTATCTTAGCTGCATCTGTCCATGTTACACCTTTCTTTTTCAAAATTTCTGCAATTACCATATTCCATGTCTGTTTTGGTCTACCTCTTCTTCTATTCTTTGCAATTCTTGCTTCCCATATTTTTTTCGGTTGTCTTGTACTGCTCATCCTTTGTAGATGTCCCCACCATCCTAGTTGTCTTTGTTCAATAAATTCTAAAATTGGCGTTATCGCTAGGTCTTTTCTTATGTCCTCGTTTTTCATTCTATCGTATTTGGTAACTCTTCGTACTCTTCTCAGATATCGCATCTCAGCAGCTTGTACTTTACTTTTCTGTTTTTGGTTCAATATCCATGATTCACAGCCAAACGTTAGGATCGGTCGGTAGATAGATTTAAATATCTTCATTTTTGTTGTACTAGATATTTCCTTTTTATTTATAAATCTACTGCTCATAGCATAATACAGTTTCGTTGTCTTTTCTATTCTTTTATTAATATCAGCTTCTTGCGACCCGCTTTCATCAATTGTAACTCCCAAGTATTGAAAAGTTTTTACTTGTTCTATTTTTGTCCCTTCGATTTGTATCTTCATTAATACTGGTTCTTCTCCTATTGCCATTACTTTCGTTTTATTTTTGTTTATTTTCATTCCATTCTCATTCAGTACAGAGTTCCATATATCTAAATTTAATTGTAGATCTTGTTCGTTCTTTGCCATCAGTACTACATCATCTACGAATGCGCCTTCTGAGATTGTCACCCGCTGTAGGTTCATATGTCCTATTGTAAGTTTTTTACTTCTTCTGGTACATTCTTTAAGTATTTCATCCATGTACGTAGTAAACATGACTGGGCTCAAGCTTCCTCCTTGTCTCAAACCTTCTGTTGTTCTGAAGGTTTCCGATTCGGTGTTATTGTAGATGACAGCGTTTACGTTGTTATTGTATATTATTTGTATGAGTCGTATTAATTTGTTATTCAAGCCCCTTTTTTCCAGAATATCCCATAATTTCTCTCTTGGTACTTTATCAAATGCTTTCTCCAAATCAATATATGCCAAAAATAATTTCCTCTGCTCTTGTGACATCTTTTGTGTTAATTGTTTAATAGAGAAAACATGGTCTTGCGTGTTCTTGCCTTTTATGAACCCACTTTGTGGTTCTTCAAATGTATCTCCTATTGCTGTTCTTATTTTCTTGTCTAGTATTCGTTCCATTATTTTCATAGCAGTGTTTACTAATGATATGCCTCTATAATTGTCACAATGTCTTCTATCCCCCTTATTTTTATATATTGGCACAATTAACGTTTTTTTCCATTCGTTTGGTAGTTCTTCTTCTTTCCATATGATTTTATATATGTCTAACATTATTTGTTTTCCTCTCATACTCATGTTTTTAAACATTTCTGTTGTTATCTTATCACTTCCGGGGGCTTTCCCATTCTTTAGTTTCTCTATTGCTTCTTCTAACTCTTCCATGCTGATTTCTTCATCTACTTCTTTGTTATCAACCTTCTCTCTTCTCACTTGTTCCTTCTTATTTTCTTCGTCTCTTTCATCTTGCAACAGCTCTCGAAAAAATTGTTCCCACCTAGCTATTATTTCTCTATTATCTGTTAAAATATTTCCATTCTTACTTTTTATGTGATGATGTATTTCTTGTACTTTCTCCTGTCTAATTGATTTCAGAAATCCATAGAACATCTTTTGATTTTCTTTACTATTACGTTCCATCTTCTCCCCGAATTCTCTCCATGTTTTATTTTTGGATTCTATTACTAGTTGTTTAACTTTCTTCCTTTCACTTTTATACTTCTCATAATTTTCTGTTGTTTGGTTTGATAGATATATTTTCCATGCCTTTTTCTTCATCTTCGTATGTTTCTTTAATTCCTCGGTCCACCATGCTGTCTGTTTTCTTTTCTCTTTCTTTTTCATTCCACACGTTTCTTTTGCTGCCGTTAAAATTGCTTTCGCAAAGTCGTTCCATGTTTCTTCAATTGAACTCCTCTCTTTTTTTACTTGCATGTACCTTATTATTTCATCTAATCGTTTCTCATAATTTTTGGCAACGTTTGGGTTTCTCAATTTGTGTGCTCTTATTATTTCTGGTTGGGTTTCCTTCTGTTTATTTATTTTGTTATTCCCCTTCTTAACAACGATTTCTTTATTGGAACTACAAATTATATTATTTATGCTAACATGTAATTTAAGTATTATGACTACCTTTTTAATTATTTCTTCTATATCGGCATGTTTGGGACTGCACGCAATCCTCATTGCACCGTGTAAATGAGTGGAAAGGCGATTGCGATATTTATTTTTTAAGAAGCTCGTTTTCGAAAATGAAGTTTCACAGAGGTATGTCGAAGGGGATATCGTCAAAATAAATTGTGCGCAGTCTCAAACAATTATAGTTGCTAGGCACATTTTTCCAAAATTCAACGTATTCCTGCTTTTCACGATGCTCAATGAAATGAGCTTTGAATTATGTGTCGTATTTTAGTTCAATGATTTCGTTCGTCAATTGTGTTTTAAGAAATCCAACCCGACTCAAGTATTTCAGGTCATCGTTCTCAATATGCACGGGTTTTCTGTGAGAATAAAACAATTCTTGATATTTCTCACGTCATTAAAGTTTTTTTGAATTTCTACCAAATATTCCTTCAAATAGGATACCATATCTTGATAGATACTATTGGCAACAGATGCGTCGGATCGCAGTGTAGCAACAGTTGGAAAATTAGAAAAGTCGTCTACTTCAAGCTCATTTATATATAATGCAGTTTAGCTTCAAATGCGCATATTTTATTCGTCATTTGTCCGATTATCTTGCTGGGTCCTCGCAAATCTAAATTGAGCTTATTGAACTTCATATTAATATCGACCAAAAAAGCAATAAGTGCTCACCAATCATCGTTTTGAAGTTGGGGTTATTCTTTACCACTTTGTTATAAGAATAGAATTATTTCAAATTTTTAATTAAAAAACCGTTGTAGAACTTTTCATTTGCTTAACCATCTGACAGGAGTATGTGGGACATAATCATAATTAGCTTGTAACTCCTCAAGTAATTCTTTAAATTTTCGATGATTAAGTTCACGCGTGCGAATGAAATTTATAATGTTTATAACCGTATTCATCGCATCCTTCAATTTTTTATTCGAAATTTGACAAACCGAAGTTTCTTGATGCAGCAAACAGTGAATGGGCAGCAAATTAAGTAAATTCCAGTCTCTCTTCATTAAGGCAATCAAACCATTGTTTGCACCCACCATCGACGGACAACCATCAGTACACACTAATGTAACGATTTACTTACAGGTATGCGATGTTTTTCCACAAATTCTTTGAGAACATCCATAAAATCACAACCTGTCTTATGATCCTTTATGGTTATGATGGCTAAGAAATTTTCTATTTTCTGTTTCCATTGTGCGGTACCTTACAAATAATGAGCACTGGGACATGGAAGTTACACTCCCCGAGAAAAACTTGGACGCGGTAAGATGTTTTAAGGGTTTTGAGGGTTACAACATTTCTTTGCGAAATTAGCAAGATATCTAATTAAGTTTTTATTCATAAAAATAAAATAATCTTAAAAATACCTCCTCCAGTAATATATGAACTAAATAATAAATTATTACTCCAATGTTTAAACAATTTCTGTGAAAAAAATTTAGACGCTCTGTGCAAATGTAAAACAAAAATAAACAAATGAATGATCAGTAATGCGTAGATCCTCCGTTGTTGTTAATCACTTCCAATAGTCTGTTATTGATAGATTTATATAAATTTAACAGATAATTTGGACAGATATTCTGCCATTCAGTCACTATTGAAGTTTTCAGTTCCTGTACCGTGAAATATTGACGGCCTCCGCCATAAGCGCGACGTGCCAATTCACCCCACATGTTTTCAATAATGTTTAAGTCTGGTGACCGTGCTGGCCACTGTAAAGTTTTAATCTTTTTCTCTTTAAACCATTCAGTAATGGTTTTTGCTTTATGAATTGGCGCGTTATCTTGCCGAAAACCAAAATTGCGCCCGGCCGATTGGTTTCCAAAACGTAGAAGATTGTCACGCAATAAGTCTTTATATGTCACAGATGTCATTTTGTTTGTGCAAAATACTATCTCACTTTTATCACGGAATCCAATCGCTGCCCATATCATCACAGATCCACCCCCTAATTGTCTGGTCATTTTCACTTTTGGTTCCTTTCTCAGATCATGATAATAATGCGAGTACCCATCCGGTTCGTCCAAATTAAAACGTTTCTCATCGGAAAATATAACTTTTTCCCGTTGTTTCTTCTAGGATATGTGTTCTTCAGCAAATCTCAACCTCGCTTCTTTGTGTTTCGCCGAGAATGGCGGTTTTCTCAAGATTTTCTTCCGTGATATTACCGGTGACGCCTTTAAAATCCTTTGAACATTACGCACGTGCGTTTGTACCCCCGCCTGTTCTGCAATAACTTTCGCCGACGCAGAAGAATTGGATGCACATCGCAATATCATGCGTTTATCCCGCTCACTTACAGCTTTCGGTCGCCCCTGGCCTTTTGGTTTGCCGTAATTTTCTGGATCTTTTAGGAAATTTCTAACGCAATGATCGCTTCTTCGTAATTGACGAGCAATTTCCGTCAATCAATCAAATTAAAATATTTTTACTTATATTAATGTAATAAATGCATAGGGTCTAAATTTTTGTGGCATTTAAAATTTCTATTTTGATCTAGGAAAAACTCAATTACGCCTCATAGAGCAATAAATACCCAGAAATATCTACAAATGGACTATTTACATAACAAGTATTAATAACCCTCATTTACATTTTTATTTTATAAACTTTGTTTCGTAAATAAAAACGATACCGCGAATTTTATTGTTTTTTATAGACGGAATCGTTTTAAAAATAATTCTTTATTTCAAAAAGATTACAAGAAGCAATGTT
>CACRWG010004712.1:0-17036 GCA_902654985.2 Oryctes borbonicus
TTCTTCTATACTGAAGTTTTTCTCTATTTGATGTTCTCCATATTTTTTCAACAAGTTTTGCTCTATCTGCTTCAATTGCATTCTCACAAAGTCCACGTTGATCTTTTTTGGGTATAAACAATGCTATATTTGTTTCAGTGTTAACTATTTTGACGTATGTACATTGATATCTTAGCAAATTGTTTCTCCTCCGCAACTGATTTTTCTTCGTACAATCTGTACATTGTCATCTAAATATTCTTTATTTGTTTGTGATTTATACTAATGAGAACTCATTCGTAAAAAAGGAGCAATGCGGGATCTAACATCTTGCAGAAGATGATAATTAACACGTTTTTGCTTCCATGTTTTCCTCATTTGTCAGATTCAATAAAGCCTGCCTCATCCTTCTTGTTCATTGTAGTAAATATTGTTCGATTTTCCATATCTAAAGTATTTTTAAAAAACATTTTACATACTTGAATCTGTAGTGCTTCTTTTAGAAAAGTGTATTTCAAATTTTTTAAACGAGAACAATTGCCGTTTCTGTAGGCAGGATTTATGGTACCGATACATTTATTTAAAAAATGTCTTTGCAAGTCTATATTGCCTGATTTCCAAAATAAATAAAAAATAATCTTTCTTTCAAGATCCCGTCATAACTCTAGCACGCTTCCTTTTGACTTCCGCAGAGACATAGCCATGTTCAGAATTTCTCCTAAATTATGTTGACGTTTCTTCCATGTCTTTGGAGCACTACTTCTTTTCCGTGTTAATTTCTTCTCGCTTGAATAGGCAGTTACCGATTCATTTCTATCTTCCCCTGTCTCTTCGTTAGCACTAGACGACTCTTCGTTGCTTGGCTCATAATGACGGTCTTTTATTCAATCATTATTTTTATAATCCCGTTGCATACCTTCTATCCCTGTATCATAGCTAAAATTCGCCACTTTCTATGTGCTTCAAGAAATTAACAGAGACTAGACAGATTCGTGTTTGTTCGTTCTATGAGAATGGGTTCGTGTTGCCTACTTATCTCCCCGAGAGTCGACGTGAGCGTACGTGAAGCGCATGGAAAGTGGCGAACTTTAATCATAGCTATTGTTTCTAGCAACTTCCTTAGTTCTTGTATTGCAAGTATCTTAAGGCCACAAACAACTTCGCCTAAACAATTAACTACAGAATCCGTTGCAGTGGTTTTCTCGGGTGTAAGCTTAGTATCATGCTGTACTGTATTTAAAAAAAGTTGTTTCCACACTTCTAGTATTTTTTTAAGCTTGCTATTAAAATAAAAAAGAGAACACGTGATTTGTAGTTAAGGCAATTATGTAAACCAAAATACGACTGAAAAATTAATTAAAGGTCTTTACTTATTCTTCTGGTCATTGTACTACCAGTAGAGCAATTAACTTTTTAATTTTTAATTTTAATCAGATAGGTGGAAATGCTAAAATTTCAACGTTATCGTAAATATCTCGAATATCTTTTCAACAATAAACATCCATATAGAAGAAGCCTTGTAATAAAAAATCCTTGCTTGTACAGATCCACACCGTACATGTTTATGTTTCAATGCCAAAAGATTTTACATATCTCTTGTTAATTATTGTGGTCACGATGGTTGATTATGAAATTTTATTTACAATGTTTTACTTGTATTAAAGTAAGTTTTTCGCAAATTGATATAACTAAATATTTTATTAAACTGTTCATTGCAGCCTTGAGAATGATGAGTGACTCATCGAAACGTTGCACTGTGGTGCCGATGGAGTAAACCGCATCAAAAATCTATAACTTTTTTATTTATTTATGTAAGTTATTGTAATTTGATATACATGTATAAGAAGCTTTACCGCACAGAGTTACATAAGAAAACTATGAAATGTTTATTTGCGTTTCTTATTTATTCGCTGGTAAAACGACAAAACAAAGGAAATACTTGTTACATAGTACTTGTCTTATACTGTACACCATTATTACTATTATTATTGTTCTTGGGGGCATCCTCAGAAAGTTGCAAATTACATTGTAGCACTATGAATTAGTACTCTATATACGCTTGAAGGCATATAATACCAACTATATTTGTTACGTAGTATTCCGCAGTTTTAAGAGTAAATTCTTCAAATTTTTCTGAATTGATCTTGTTACCGCACTCCACAGTTTGCAAGATATGGAATTTGTGCATTTGTGCAACTAGGGCTTGCAAAAAACCGCCTTGCAATACTACCATCCATAGATAATACAAATACAATGCAATGTCGCCAATATTAAAGTGAGACCGTAAATACAGCGCCACCTATCCTTGGGGGAGAACTGTTAACGGTAGAATTCAAAAATAGGTTTTAAAAATAATATTATACTTAAAGAGAAATAAAAATCCGCCTCCACTTCTGGGAAGACGGACTTTTATTTATAAAATACTCCGCAGCTCATACCTTCATTTCCATTTATACTTGTTATTGAAAAGGACAGAAATAAAAAACCATAAATGCTTATTTACTACTTATATTTATTAGATATTTTTTTACATTGATAATATAATAATGAGGATGTGCTTGAAAGAGGTCTTGCGTCTTTCCTTCTGATTAAATTATTGGCCCCCTTGACATAATTAAATATTATCAATTTTGTGAAATTCTTAGCAATGGTTTGTTGTATACGAGAAGAGTGCGTACAAATTTTTGAATTAAATTGTACTTTTTCTTTAATAACTGTTGTAATTCTATTACGTAAATTTGTTTGGGCACAATTTTTGCTTTAGTAGTTATCTTATCTTCTTGGCTAAACCTACGACCTTTCTTATTTCTCCCAGAGCACTGTATTTGGCTCTTAAAAAAGTTTCTCTGCACTGCTGCATTCGTACCCACAGTAATTTTTTGGAACGCATGGCTTTGGGTATATTTCAATGCTTCTTTCAATCTATACTTCAAAATCGTATTTTTACGTTTCAGAGAAGTCCTTGATCGCTTTAAATTTTTCATTTTCTTGAATGAGATAATTCCTGCCGTTGTAGTGTTTGTGTCCTTTTAATTTCCACTAATTCTTTTGAACCTGGTAAACATATCTTCATTATATTTCTGCAGGTATAAGAAAACACTATAGTACAATGTAAAAGGTATTTATACAGTTAACTCCTGCAAAATTTAATTTATTGGGTATACAAAGCTTTGCTATGATTTGAATTATAAAACCATATGCAAAGTACTTGAAGGAAGCACTTACTTGAAGGAATTGTACTCCTAGTTGCACCAAATGTTTCTTAAAATATACCTACAATGTACATATATTGCATTTTTACGGCGATATTTTTTGACAAACATATAAAACGCTTCACTATTAGTGTCTGGTATATTTTCTTTGGATGCAATACTTGTCTGAGGACTAGTTTCTGAAAAATGATCAAATGAAATAGTAAGTTGTAATATACTGTAATGTTATTAAAAACGACGAGGTTAGCTGTCATCAGCGCCGTAGTCACTTCTTCTTTACTAAGTTCACATTGTACACCTATCGGGTATGAGGGTCCTTCTGTTGGTAAAAAGCCCGATCCCTAGAGAAAGAATCCTGTTTTGAGCGTAAAAATAATAAAGTTAATATAAGTCCAGCGAACGGCAAGCGTGGGGAAGACGTATATTAACTGCTTATATCTATTATTCTCTTTTTCGAAAGTTAACATTAGAAATTTCTACAGCAACTTCTAGGCCATACGTTAGTGGCACAAAAGTTATAAATGTCAATTAAACGTCTTTCGGTTCGTATCATCTAAATTCTCAGTACAATTTAACGTTGTAGTGTTGCATGTGTTCAAATATGTCTTCCTAGAACACAGAATCCCAGCAGCAGTTGCGTCCTTGCGTCACACTACAGCAAAATCGTTCGTTTCGGAATCCAATTCAATAATCGTATATTTTAAATTGTTAAGAATTATCATAGGTGTCTATGAAAACAAAACCGTTAGCAAGGAAACTAAAAATAATTAATTATTATTTGTGACTTTATGTCGAGATATAGTATATTGAGAAGTTGCTCCAATTTTCCTAATTCCGATTCACTATTTAAAGTTAAAAGTTATTCAAAAGTGCATTTGAAGAGTATTGTGTTTATGTAGAAGAAGGCTACAACATTTAAGGTTAGTGGTCATTTCTCATTTTACGCTTTGAAACTATCCTTGAACAAAACTTTCGTTTGTCGAAAGAGTGTCTAGGGACTTTCTCGGATTCACGACCCCCAATTTTAGTAAATTTCTGACATTTGTAAAAATTTCGAAAATTTCTTTAAATTAATCTATCAACGAACCCGATGAAGTTGAAGGAAGATTTAATATATTACATTTAGCATAATCATTGGTCACTCATTACTACTCCACTTATTTGTGCAATACCTGGTAAGAATAAAGTCGGATATGCATTTTTTTTTTTATTGATCGGTCAGGTCCAAAACATTCCTCATCAAAATGCTTCAAATAAATGAAATGCTGGTAAATGTACTGTGGACATAATTCTGATAAATATTTATTTCCACATGCATTTAGCCATGTATTGAAATGTTGCATGTTTTTGAGAGGATTTGCAAACCTATGGCGACCGTTAATCTTGCTAGGAATGCAATCAAAGACTACACAGCCAGCTTTCCCCATAACAAAGCTGAAAGCGAAATTGCACATTATGTATATGTACCTTGTGCTAATTTATTCAGATTTAATATAATAATGTACTTACCGAAAAACAATAACAGAACTCAGTGAATAATGTAAACAGTTCCCAAATGGGTAACCTGAAAGAAACATTGCAATATATCTCCAGCCATTCTACATTTTGTTGTTAAATTAACTTACCAAATAAAAGACAAAAACTGGGGAAATATACATAAAATTAAATAGACAATAAACTATGAATAAACTTCTAACTTTTCTTCACCAATCTAAAAGCCAAATCGAACGAATTTAACCAAACAGTTGTTAAGATTCCCTCAATTTCACAATTATATACTCTTTTCGGTGTGAATATAGCTCGCCTAGCGACATCTATTGGTCGCAAAAGCCTTGAGGTTCCCTCTTCTCCAATTTGTGATTACATACCGTGTTACCATCATTACTATTTCCGCTACCTTGTCGTGGTTTATCTATAATTAAATCGAATTCATTACGAAATTTTTTCTAAATCTGTTTTTCTTGGTTTCTTTTTGCTGTTTGTGCTCCTCTGTAGTCGCAGACCACTTTTTGAAAGATAGATTGTATGAAATGTGAAGAACGACTTCCATAAAGAGAATCTAGGCGTGTAAGGTGGAGTCAAGTCCAGACTTGAACGTGTCTTCGCGTTCAATTTTACTTTTAACACGGTCAAAATCATATCTGTTAGCTTAGCAAGACACACTGGACATGTCGAACTTGATGGTGTGTTTATTAATACTTGTAGTACTTTATCGTCTACCATCGTAAGGAAGAGTTGGTATTTTATTAGTATTCCTTTTCCATTCTTTGCAACAGCTTTGGGCATAAGAGAACGAATTTGAGTTTAAATTTCTTTGATAGCTATTCTCGTTTTCTTCGCAAAATTCTATTAAAACAGGTCTGAAATGAAGAAATTTGCATCATTACTAGTTCATCCCTACCAGAAAGTACTTGTTTATATTCACTCTGGCCTGAGGATTCATCGCAAGCTCTTTTACAATATAGAATGCATTGAGTCGCACTTGATCATCAACATAACTTATCTGCAATAATCTTGTAGCAGTGTGGTCTAATAGTGCTTGTAATTTAACTTTAGCCATTGTGTCGGTCACTTTAACACCGGAGGAATCTGTGTAGCATTCACTCTTAGCTTATCTAAGAAACTTATAATAGGAAACAGTTTGCATTTATTTTTTGTCAAGGTACGGGTAGTGGTCTGTAGATAAATCTAAATTATTAAATATAGCCAACGCCTCATCTTTTGTACACGTAATAATAGGTACACGCTTGCCCAACAATGTCTGGTGAACTACTTCCTTTGCTTCTGGCGATGCCGATCGAAGCAGTTGTACAAATGATGCTGCTGTATTCTCACTTAAGGAACGTATGAATATTGCATTGCATCGACACCTATTTGATGAAACAATTCTGTCGCTTTTCGTTTTCTCAGATGACGCTTACATGGTCTCCCTCTTTTAGCTTCGGTTGATGTTCCAGGCGCCTTATCTTCATTAACTGGAACAGAAAATTTATTATTTGCCCACATTTCATTATCTTTAAGAAAAATTTAGAATTTTCTTCCTAAATATACTTTCATTTATTATTTATTTATACAGGGCATTTCAATTGAAACGAGCCATCTCAAGTACTCTTTACCTGGTGTGGTTTATATAAAATTCCGAAACCTGTCAATTTTCATATCAAGGGTGACCACTGTTAATGACGGGCCTAACGATTTAAAATCATTCCTGGGGGCCTAGCAGCCCTCACCCTTAAAATTTTAATAGGGAAGATGGGTCTTGTGACCACTCATTGTAAAGGTCTTTTAATTCTCTTTACGGCAACATGTATCAAAAAGTCATTTTTTCTAATCAGTAAGTAAAAAGTGCAATTTACTTTGCATTTTACTTTATTCAATGCACAAAATTATGACCATTAACCCCCGTACAATAGTACAATCTTACTTCAAATGCTCTCCTGATATTTCGCAACATTTCTGGAGTTATTCGTTGGCATTTTTCAACAATTTTTTGGCACAAAAACAAACAAAGAACAACATTTTCATCAAGTTGTCAATAATGAGGATACCAACGTCGAAGTCATAGGTCAGGTCGCATTGCGTGGAAATGCGACGTCAATACGACAGGTATCTCAATCATCAGGAGTAAGCCATTCATCAGTTTATAGAATACTTAAGAAGTTCAAATTTCATTCCTATAAAATTGCACTTGTACGAATTGAATGAGGATGATTTTGACGGGAGGTTGGAATTTTGTGAATTAATGACCGAGCGCCTCAACAATAATCGAAACTTATTGTATAATATCTGTTTTTCGGACGAATCATCTTTTTCATTGAACGGTGAATTAAATCGTCACAACTGCAGATATTGCAGTGACACCAATTGCCATTTGCCGCGGGAAACACATACACAACGGTCTCGGAATGTATGAGTTGGCATCTTTGGCGATCATCTCATAGGACCCCTATTCATTGACGGGACTTCAAATGGTCAAATCTATTAGAACATGCTGGACGATCCAATCATTTAATCATAGAAAGATTATAGCAAGATCCAGATTTGTTGGAGAATGAGATAGTATTTCAGCAAAATGGAGCGCCTCCACATTACGCTACTGGAGTACGACAATTAGTGGGAATGGCCTTCTAAATTGCCGGATCTTAAACCACTTGATTTTTTTTCTCTGGGGGCATCTTAAGTCTAAGGTGTATGCCACGCGTTCAGCTTCCTTACAAGAGTTACGCCAAAAAATTGTTGAAGAATGCCAACGAATAACTCCAGAAATTTTTAATTTTGAACATTTAACAAAGTAGAATCCAAAGTAAAATGCACTTTTTGCTTACTGATTTAAAAAAATGACTTTTTGATACAAGTTGCCGTAAAGTGATTTAAAAGATCTTTAGAACGAGTGGTTACAAGACCCATTTTCCCTATTAAAATTTTAAGTGTAGGGGCTGCTGCGCCGACAGGAATGGTTTTAAATCGTCAGGCCCGTCATTAAAAGTTGTTACTCTTGATATGAAAATGGACAGGTTTCGGAATTTTGTATAAATCACAGCAGGTAAAGAGTTACTTGAGGTGGCTCGTTTCAATTGAAATGCCCTGTATACAAAACGAAGCAAATAAAGAGTCAGTGTATTAATATAGTGAACTTTATTTAAAATTGTTTCTATATTTATAGGCGTTGTATACAGGCTGATTCACCGAACCAGCCCCTTAACAGTTCTTGAATTTGTAATGATACCTCGATTTTGAAACTTCGGGGTTAAGTATAGTTAGCTATGATCTATTTAGAAAATATAACTTCATCAATGTCGTACTTCGGGTACATGGAAAGCCTATGTTTATTGTTGCATTTTTAGATTCTGCTGGGCATTTTAAACCCAATTTTATATATTTTTTTAAAAAGGCTTTCCACCTTTTACTATATAACTTTTACACGTCTTTAATGCATCGTACGTTTTTCTTGCATTTTTTTCTTTACAAAAGTCGAAATAACTCTAAAACGGTAACCGATAGGTAAGAAGATATTTTATAAAATTATCTTTAAAATGCCTAGTAGAATCTAAAAATGCGACAAAAAATATAGGTTTTTATTTATAATATCAAAGTTGGTCATGATTTTGGATGTAGCCGTAAGTGCCACATTGATGAAGTTATTTTTTCTAAATAGATCTAGCTAACTGTGGTTAACCCTGAAGTTTCAAAATCGAGATATCATTGCAAATTCATGAACTTTTTTTAATGGACGGGTTCCGTGAATCACCTATACATACATGTCATATTACATAATATGTCTTGTAGTTACATACAGTTTGCTTCTATTATCTCTTTTAATAAGTAATCTGAAGTATAATCATGTAGCTGATTGAATAGCATACAAATTACTTCATCTAGGACATACATGCAATACATTCCAGGTACATATTTAAATCATAAGAAACAATATTTGAGAGGTTTAGATGAATTTTTGTTCAGAAACGCAGTTTGGATAAAAATCGTTCGCGGTTTGTGCAAAAATGCTAATAAAAAATATACGGCTACATGTACTGAGAAAAGGTAACATATGCATACCTAGAGGTGTATCTACTCATCTACAAATTTGAATAATACAAATGTAAAAAGTTACGCAATAGATATATTTAATGATAAACGAATAAAAAATGAACGTTCATAGCAGCACATCGTATAGTCCCCAACCTTTAAGAATATCATTCACGAAACCATCCATTTTTACGAAATGTCCTTTTGCATTTATCAATCAGTTTACAATTACTGCTGCAATCCACATCAAACACGCATTCACGCGCATGCGGATTAAAATTAAACGTGTTTCGGGTTTGGACCGTATCATAATTAATCGAAAACTCGACAATTATGTGGGGTTTCTTCAGGAGAGGGCAGATGGTAGCCAACAGTTAGCACGGTAACTCAACGTGTAAACCACGCCAGAGGTGAAACTAACTGAGCGGGAAGCAGTTGATCACGGTTACTCAGCATGTGAACCATGTCAAAGGCGAAAATCAAATGCTAAGAAGAAGCCCCATATGATTGTGGGCGAAACGTCGAATTTTCGATTAATTATGACACGGTATAAACCCAAAACACGTTTAGTTTTAACTGACTCTGGCCGTGGAAGCCTACGTTATTATTACATCAGTTATAATAGAAAGTTGTGAAATATAAATATGTTTCACAACTTTGGCGTGTACATTTTGTTTAAGTCACCCAATGTATATCAAAACAATTTTGAAACTTGCTGCAAGAAAACTATTTTACCTCTTTTTGTATGTAAACCGATGCGAACATGGTGCGCCACCTGTATAATAATATTTGCTAGTTATAATATTCCTCATATAATACACGCGACTTACTTGTTTGTATCATTCATTTATTGCTTAAAGTTGTTCTTCTTCTTTTAGGGAACCTTGTATACGAGCCTGGCGCAATCTCTTCGGTGATATGGAACGCACGAAAGGATCCCAGTCAGAAATTGGTATGATATACCAATATGCAGTTACGGCGTATCTTGCAGGTCAACTCTCAGCCAACGCATCAGTGCAAGACTACATTATTTACTCCAGCGAGAAATCCGCCCTCAAATTTGACGATATAGTGGCCAAAATACAACTGAAAGGAAGGGATGAATGGTTTGTATCGTTAATACAAGTAAAACACAAAGAAAGCAAGAAGCTAAACGTCAGCGATATTCTCAAAGGGCAAACTATAGAATACGATCTATCGGAGTACATTAATAGCTTTAATGAAATCATGGATGATGGAAAATTAGCATGTCGCCAAGACATTCCAAACGACAATATTCGCTTTTGTATATTCTCTAACAAGAGTATACAGACGCCCGCTCTTCTTCGCAGAGAATGCACGTTTGAACTTGACCTGAGAAAATATTCCAACACCGATGTTACAACTAACATACTCCTTCCCTTTGGCAATAGATGCTGGAAATTTGAATGTCACGATTTGGGAGACTCGGAGTATCAACGCTTCCTAGATGGATGCTACTTATACTTAGAAGAAGCAAATTATAATTAAATCAACAAACGCATACAACGCAGTTGTGGCATTGACAACGCGAACGGAATCGTAAACTACGTGAAAGATTACTTCAATAACAACTTCTTGCATAAACAAGGATTGCATAAGCAGGTGTTTGAAGTTGAGTTACAAAAAATTCGCCTGTCTAATTTCGTTCTTCCTTTGACGCATTTGGTTGACCTCGTTGACGATGACCGGATAGCTATTTGGAACGAAATCACAATAGCTCATGATATCACATTTGCAAGTAAAGCAGATGATGTTGATATTGAAGGCTGCCTCTTTACATGTGTAGCGCGAAGGTTAAATTCCTTGTTGAAAACGAACATTGACTGGAATAGGATGGTTTTCGAGCAACAAGAATTGGATAGCGACATAATCACTAAATTTCTAGCATATTCCAGAACTAAAACGTTGAGATACTGGATCTCGCCACCAAACACTCTCAAGCTTTTAATAGTGGAGTTGTGGAAATTCGGGGATTTGCCATTAATTCCGGAAACGGATATTGACCTAAATATTTTTTTAAAGTATGCACATTTAAAGAGAAATTATGTCGTAATCGGGGATACTCAGGAACAACTTACGGAAGCTTCTCGTTCAGTATTGAATATATTTAGTCATGTAGGCAATATCAAAGATCTTCATTTAAAAAACAGAATACTTGAAAGTACAAAAATTTCCCTCCAAGGACGCAAAGAAACCTCACTCAAACATCTACTGCTGGACGATATGGATTTATTGACAGCATTTTCTTCAGTGAATATAATCGGGTTAATGAAGAAAAGAAGTGTCTACTTAAAGGAAGACAGATTTGATTTGACAGATACAAACTTTTTCGCATTTCTTATTGAAGATGAGAAATACGTTGGTAATACAGGATTTACAGAACCTCACGTAGCTGGTGATAATGTTGTTATTGTGTGTCATCCAGATAAAACTGAAGAATGGTTTGGGACAATGAAAGAAACTTCTTCATGCCAAGATTATACAGTTAGACTCATTCGACGAAGTAATTTCATCTTGCGAAATGCCAATTTCGGAATTCAAATAATAATAGCATCGAAGTTAAAGGATTGCGTTTTGTTAATGAATCAATTTAACGTCCAAGTGATAAAATTGGATCCCTTAAGTTGTCTTGATGATAGAGACTATCCAGTGGAATGGAAGATTAGTTCGGATGTATTGGCAAACATTCCGTCGGAATTCACAACAAATCCACTGTACTTGAATTTCCTGCAGATAATCTTTGAGAAAAAACAACAGTTAACGGATATTACAAAATTCAAACTGTATGAGAAAGTGATCAATATGAAAATCGAACGTCGCCTGCGAAAGATCATGATAAGCTCTTATGAGGCTGCGATAAAGGATCTTGTAACATTATTTGAGCGACTAGCGATGGTAGTAATGTTCGGGAAGAAAAAAATTGAGAGCGAGCTAAGATGGGAATGTAACACGGAATCTTTCGACTGTATCAAATTTGGCATTGTCACGCATTTTAAACAAGGCTGTCCTGTATTTGATCATTTTACCTTCGTGGAATTTTTAATTGCACAGTGGTTGGTGAAAGCGAAGAAAACGCATATATATGGAAAGGTGGCTCAAAATATTTATAAGCAGCTATTAGACGAAGGAAAAATTCACATACTAGATATTCTATGCGAACATATCGATATACATAAGGCAATTTTGGACAGAAACGTATTGAAAATCAATAAAATCTGCGAAGAATCACCAAGTTGCTTGAATGATGTTGACGCGCTTGATAGAACTGCTCTTCATACAGCAACTATTGTCTGCAGGGGCGTAAAGATGTTGGACGCCGCTTCTATGATATTGCATACCATGATACAGTCCATACGGAGTTATAGTTTAGATATGACCAAACGCGATGCGATAATGGAATGGGATTGGAGTTATTACGTAGACTTTGATATGTTTGCTGTTCAACTCTGTCATCTATGCGTTTCGACTGCAGAAACGTATTTGGATAGAGAGAAGTGGAAAATTGTAGAACGCCAAGAACGTTCCGCAGTGTTTCCAATACGAGATTTCTGCAAAATGATCGAGTACGCCCTAGGGCGATTAGCTATCAATACCATTGCTAATTTGTTGGTCCTGCAGAATTACAAAAGTAAAACGTTTTACGATTTTTATCAAGCTTGTTTACAGTTAACCACAGATGCTCAACCACCACCATGCCGTCTAAATATTAAAATAGAAGGAAACTTAACTCCTTTACATGTTGCTTGTATATTTGACAGCGAACCAATGGTACAGCATCTCATTCAAGTAGGTGCTCGTATAAATGCCTCAGACGAATTTGGTTGTACACCCTTACACTACAATGTTATGCGATATATTGTAGGTTGCGATGGCACTGCATCAAGTCAAAATGTTGCCATTACCAGATTGCTTTTAAAACATGGAGCAGATGTTAATATTTGCAATGTATCCTTTTTTAAGACACCTCTCAACATTGGTGTGTACACATCAAATATAGAGAGGTTTAAATTGTTACTAGAAGGAGATATCGACATCGACATTAAATGTGGCTCTGACAGAACAGCTCTTCTCAGTGCTGCTCATCACAAAAATGCAGATATCGTCAAAGTATTATTGGAAAAAGGAGCCAACCCCTTACTTCAGGATGATAATCGTTACTCGCTTATTCATGTTGCCGTATATAATCACAATGAGGATATAATCAAGTTGGCGCTGCAAAAAGGTGTCAGCGTAAATCTCCCAAATGGATACGGCGAAACGGCTCTTCACATAGCAGCATTCGAGAAGTTAATTGACGTAGCGAGGTTGCTAGTAGAAAACAAAGCGGATGTTAACCTTAAAAATAAATGCGACCACACACCTCTTCATTACGCGATCTACGAATCGGGCGTCGGTAAACTCCCAGTGAAAAGTAGTCGTACTCTATCGTACGAAAAACCACTTTACGCGATCCCTGCGCCGACGCCTATATACCAGAAGGTAAATATTATCGCTTTATTGCTAGAGAATGGAGCGGACGCCAATGCTCTAAACGAAGAAGGCCATTCACCTTTTCACGTCGCCGCAACAGAGTTTGAGAATGTTGATGTTGTGAAGTTGTTCTTAGAATGGGGAGCCAACGTGAATCACGCAGATACGGATGGCAAAACTGCTCTTCATAGAGCCGCATACGGAAGCCGCGTAGATATTATGAAGTTGCTATCAGAAAACGGTGCTGACACAAACCTCCTAAATAAAGTCGGATTTGCATCGCTTCGAGCTACAGCATTCGCCTCGGGTAGCGATAAGGTTGAGGACTTCTTGAAAATAAGACCCGAGGTAAACCTTCATTATCTGAACTACGAAACATTTAATTGCAGAAAGTTATTCAAAATAAGAGCGAATGTGATCAAGTTATTCTTGGAGAACCAAGCAGGTGCACGTCTACTTCAAACCAAATGCGGTAATATACCGCTTCACGTCGCCGCACACATTGCAAATGATGATATCGTAGAGTTACTATTGCAGAAGGGAACAAACGTGGACCATGAAACCTTAGATGGTGAAACTGCGCTGTATTGCGCTGTCAGCGGTAGGCGACTGAAGTCCATCGAATTGCTATTGCAGAACAAGGCGAATCCCAACATTCCCAATAAATACGGCTGCACGCCCCTTCACGAAGCAGTACGAATTGCAAGTGATGACATTGTTAAGATGTTGCTGTTAAAAGGCGAAAAAGTAAACCTTCAAACTACAAAAGGCGAAACACCCCTCCATAGAGCCATAGACGGAGAATATATGGATAGCGTTAGAATGTTATTAGAAAAAGGAATCAAAGCTACTCTCGAAAACGAAGCTTACACAGCCTTACAGGACGATGAAGGTATCGTTAGGTTACTCTTAGAAGTATGTGCCAATTTCAATACTGAGGAAGGAAATTCAAAGGCTCTCTACAATGCTTTACAAAGGAAACGCGTGAATATCATCAAACTATTACTAGAAAACGGGGCGGATGTCAATCTTCAAAGTTTAGACGGAAGCACACCTCTTCATATTGCGGCAAGCGATGGTGATGAACAAATTATTCAGTTGTTACTAGACGCAGGGGCCCACGTAAACATTCAAAATGCGAATGATGAAACTGCTCTGCACAGAGCTGTAGACGGAAAGAGTATGGGTAATATCAGATTGTTGCTGCAAAATGGAGCAGATGCAAACCTTCAAGATAAACATGGTTACGCCCCTATACATTCGAAGGATGAAGATATCGTAAGGCTCTTGTCATCAGAAATGTAAACTGATGCCTGCGAGAAAATATTGTTGGCGAAATATGTCTGCACAGTAATATCAAGTATCTGTATAATTGCATTTATTTTTAAAGGCTGTTTTGGTTAGGTAAGAACATATTTGCTAAAGTAAGGAAGTAGGTACCCTTGCATTTTTTCTTTTTTTAAATATCTTTGCATGCAGTATTATTTTAATCTGTTTATTTTTATGTTTTTCAAAATGTTTTATATTGCCATTTGTTTGTTGTTCTTTTTGTCTACATGTATCCTCGAGTTGTTTTAATAATAACCAGATATGGAAATTTCTGTCTATTTATTGCAGCAGTACGCATATGTAAAATTATTTTATTTATTATGCATTATTTGACCAAAATGTTTACGTGTACAGAATCATAATGGGCGATAGCCTACTACACATCTATAAATAACATATTATAATAAATAATAAAAAATTTTATTGAGTGATATTAAGGATAAAGTTCCATTTCTTTTTCTTTATTCTTAAATATCTACAATTTGATGGCACTGTTAATTAAAGCGGAAATAGATCTCAACTTTCTGATTTAATAATAATAATAAACGTCTTTATTCTTGTACATATAACAATATAGAGAGACAAAATAAAGTAAGGAAAGCGTACAGTGGTGGTGTTATTAGATCCCAACATTAACATTATGTACCACCGAAGACTCGAGTAATGTCCGGGTGTTTCAAGTACAGCCTGTGCTCCTATTTCTATTTTCACAACTTCGTTAAGCGAATCTCGTACCTGTATAAGGACGGACTACTTGCCGATATATTCAATATTCTCGTGAAACAGCAGGCAGAGGCAAGGGATACTTGTAATTAGACAGTACGAAACGTATCAAATAAGAAACGCTAGAGACGCACCTCTCCGTTCTTTTCTTTATATACGTTTCTTCGGATACTTATTTATTGTTAAAAATACTGATAATATTAGGTCTGGTTAAATTGATAATACGTATAGTTATAGCTTCTGTTATCGACAGAATTTTGTATTTCAATTTGAAAATTATTTTGGCTTTTATCAATTCTGAGTAGTGTATTAAAGATGTTATCAGTAAATTAAATTGCATAAATCGGTGAATGATATACATTTCCTGATTATATTATAATAGACCAAATGTAAACATGAAAATAATATAGGTAAGAGACAAATTGAAAATTCGTAATGTTTGCAATTAGTTCTGAAATCAAATCACGTGTAAGAATAACTTTTACGATTGCATACATAATAACCAGTTAACGGACACGAGCGAATAAATGATAATCGACCGATTAAAATGCTGATCTTCTCTTGAAATAAGAGGTTTGATTGCTGAATTGGCTGCAGCTGGAGTTTCTCAACGTGAAATTACAGAACGTGTTGGCCTATCGTTGAGTTTCTTAAATGTTTCTAAAATTAGTAAACCAAAAAAGATTATATATTATCGATCTTATCTTTTACTTTATACTCTGTTTATAGATAATGGAAATAGTAAGTAATATAGGTCCACAGATCGCTATCTGTGGACTATTCCAAGTAGCATTTTAATTTAATTAATTTCGCGGAAGGATTAAGTTGGTACTTCCGGCAATATAGATGATATTCGTATGAATTGCCCTAGAAAATTGGCCAATATTATCATTTTTACCGTAAATACCAACCTAAATCGTCGGGGAGATTAAAAAAAAGTACTTGGGATGTTTATTAACTGGACGATTGTTCACATTGTAACTTACTGTTGCTGATAAATATACAATCTTTTAGATAGAACATTTATTGTACAATTTGCACCTGTTCTGAATTAGTACCAATATGCGCGTATCTATTTGAAGAAATAGTTGGTCATTCCAATTGAAAAATCGTATTCCAGTACAAGATTTGTTTAAAGCTTTCGTCAAAATTGTATATACCTCTGGCAGTGTTAATAGCCGCATATTTCTAGGAACTCGAAGTACGGCGGTGGAGAAGAAGAAGAGGATAGACCTCTTCGAAGTCGTTCGCGAAGTGCGCGACGAGCCACGACACAACAGAGGGATAACAACATTCCAAATCACGTTCGTGAGAAACCGTTTACAACCGCACAGAAAATTTTAGAAGAACTTCAAGTAAACTATTATTTAAGAACGATCCGAAGAAGACTACAAGAAGTTGGTTTTCTAGTAAGTAAACCAGCACGAAACCCGCTCCTTACAGAAGCTCATGCTGCAGCGAGGGTGCGGTTCTCCGAACAAAATATCGATAGGGACTGGACAACTGTCGTATTTACAGATGAGAGAGTATTTGCAATACGCGGTACGAACCATAACATGTTAGAGGCAACCGGCAAAGCGAAAGAATCACTGCAGGTTTTTGGGGATGGATATCTAGCGCTGATCCCGGTGAGTTGGTCAGACTAACGCCTTCTCGCTTTACATCCCAGCACTACATTCGCATCTTACAAGATATTCTCCTACCCAATGTTCATCTCATTTACTGGAAGAGAACTTGAAGAAATCGTTGTGGTCCAGGATAACTGGCGAATATACA
>CACRWG010004713.1:0-17022 GCA_902654985.2 Oryctes borbonicus
ACTCTTACGACTACGAAACCAATAATTCGTGGTTCCTGGAGCAAGCAGGTGTTTTTGTTTTAATTTGGATCCGAGTATTTTGCAGAGACCTTTGAAAAGCGCTAAATTTCTGCCTAATTCATTCAACTTTGAGGTATATTTTGATTTGTAAACAAGAATCGTTCTCCCCTCCAGCTGAGGTTTCGTCAACTTCCCCATTACCACTTTTAGTGCCACATATATAGGACTCTTAACACCATGTTCCCCACTGGTCTTTTTATTTTAAATATTTTTTTATTTTATTTATTTTAAAACTACGTATTTTAAAGTTCTTAGACCACCGAATAAGAACCAAATCTAACATTCAAGTTTTACGCGTTAAACCAAATAGAGACTATTCGAAGCTCAAAGTTATATAAGTACTTTTCCCCATTTAGGGATTTCCCCATCGCGCGTCGGAATTTCCCCCGCCTTATTTATAGGTAATTTCGAATACAGGGATTCCCCGGCGCTTGACGATTGGTTGTTAGAATGTTAAATAAATTTCTCCCTGTTTATCGAAAGAAATCCGACCGTCTCCGACAGCAAACAAGAGATTATCGCGCGAAAGAAACCGCTTAAAATGCCCGTCGCGTGATCTCTTCTATTTTCTCCCATTCCTTGTACTCTCAAACCGTTAACAATTTAATTTCAACGATCACATTATCCATTTAGGGAATTTAGGTTAATTCGCTGGTGTAGGATTGTTGAGTTCGAGGGAAAAGGTGTGCTTGGCCCACCTTTCTGTGCGGTTCCCGGTATAGTCTCGAGAAATAGGTTGAAATTAACATGAAATAAACATTAACGCCTGGGTCGGCTGTACCTACTAGAGTTTGCTTTTGAGTCGGACGTGTTCGAATAAATAGTATTTAGGAAAATTTGCGTTTAATATTAATGGGAACCTCTATCTTTTTTTTTTCTTCTACTTTTTGGAACTACGAGTTTAACATCGTTTAAAGCTTAGAAAGTCGAGGAAATTGTATTAAAATTTATTACGGAGTAAAGGGTTTTTTGAATATAAAAGAGAACTTAGTGCCTGCGAGTAGTGCAATATTTTCTTTCACAAAAGAGGAAGATTATGCAGAGTTTACTTGGCGTAAAATTTATATAATTCAAAGGGATACTCGAGCAGCTTATTCTAAAGGAGAGGTGCACTTACATTTAACTGCAAAACTTACTCACGTTGCTTAGGCACCCTTGAGTTTTGTATAATTTCATGTATAAACAGTAGGCAGCATTTAGAAGTGTAATTTTCGAAAGGAAACGTCATGGCACTACAATTTGCTACCATCTTTAAGCAATGAATGGTATGACCTGGTCTCCGGAGAGAGGTTATTTACATTAAGCTTTGCTTAGCATAAGTGCGATTTCCTTGGGTGCTTTTGTAACTAAATAGCTTTTAAGTCAAGTATAATTCGCGGTATATGCTATTTTGTTAATTTTTGATCATTTTGTGAATTACAAGAAGCTTTAAAATTGAAACAAATCCATGTTATAGGCTAAAACTTTTTGAAGTAAAGGTTAGCAGCCTTTTGAGACAATTACAGGCATTACGGTTGCGTACACCCTAAAAAAGGAAGTGAAAATTAAAACTTTATCGAGCATGGACGAGCTTTGCAAGTTGGTAGGTAAATCAAACACGTTTTGACAAGAATCTGGGAGCTTAAAATGACTTGTTTACACAGCAAGTGGTACGGTAAAGCATGATTTTGTACGCATGTTAATACGCGCCCAAGATCGTTGAAGCTAATAATTTTCCCTTCGACGGAGGGTGTGTTTAGAGCAGATGATACTTGGTTTGGAAACTCATCAAAGATTTTCTTTTTTATTTTAACGCATGAAACAAAGAATATTTTAATGCAAAAAATCGAACAAATCATAAAGAAAATCAATACCAATCGACGAAAAATTTATTAAAAGCAATCAGACAAAACACATTCATCAAGTTCTCATTACCATCTAAAGATAATGACGAATTAACCAGACCCTCTCGATCCAGCGTTAAACCTCGCAGAGCAATAACTCGCGCCCCGAAATAGCCGGAGCGCTAAGTATGCCGAGTGCAAACGATAAAAAATCACCTCTCCGACCGTAACGATTAATTTTCGGCTTTGTTTTCCAGCGGCAACCGTCAAAGTGAAGGCGCTCGTCGGCTCCGAAGTTGGATTGCCGTGCCGCGTCGACACGGATTCTTGTGGCGAACTGCACAGCGTCAAATTTTACAGGGAAACGTCGAGGATATTCGTCTACAGTCAAGTGGGTGGAATTTCGAGAGGCGAAGGAGACGCCATGACAAGGTAAGAGGGCGTGGGAAGTGAGAAACGGGTACTTATTAGCATCTTTGACCTTTATCGTTTAAAAGTCGCGACGGAGTTAATTGCGAAGGTATTATCCTAGAGCTTCTGTAGTGTATACAGGATATTTGAACAAGAAGAACGCCTTTTCCATCCACGTGTAGTATTATTAGAGAGCGGCAAAACACGGTACAACAAAAGCTCAAGTTGTAATATTATTACTTCTTCCAAATTTTGCGAGAACCTCTTTAAATCTTGTGATTGGCGGTTTTTGGCGTTAACCTAAACTTTTCACATCATCATTCAATGAAAAAATAACTTGTTTCATAATTTTTAGCATGCAGCCATGTTCCTCGTCTAGTAATGCATACGTTAGCGAAAGCTCTGGACATTTTCCTCTGTATACTGCAATGGTGCTTTAAAAAAACTTTTTGCCGGGCTTATTAATCCATCAACGGTATTAAATTCGTCTCTATCCGATATACCCACAAACGTGGTGAAAAGTGCGAGCAATACGCGTAATATGACACAAACCTCCTTGGCCTAGTTCTTACGGTTATCAATGATATCTTTCATCCAATTTCTGAACGTGTCTTTCTCTTTTTGCTTTAAAATCATCACATTTTCACGAGTTCTTTTCTCCAAAGATTGGCTCTTCCATCGCTAAAATTGTTATGAGCTTTTTCTTACGTCATATTAAAGAAAGCTTCGGTGGGTTTTGATTCGCATTTATTCATCAGTACGTAGACGGCATTTTGGTGGCTTTACTCCACAACAAAATCCAAAGCACTTTAGAAGTTTTCAACAACTTCAGTAAAAACAGAATAAAATAGAATAAATTTCTTGTTATCTGCTCAAATATAACATTATCCTAATACAAGATATTCAACAAGAATCCTAATGACAGAATACACTTGAGGAACTAGACACCAAATACAACACATCGACTTAAGGGCACGAAAGGGAGACTAAAGGGAGAGGAAAACTCTCAAATACAGAGCCAAAGAAAAAAAAGGGCCCAATAGCTTGTTTTGATCGCAGTTGCAAGAAACCGCGTTGGGGCCATCTCGTTGTAATAATAGTAAAGGGATTAAAACTATCGGAATCAAGTTTCAAACCGAAACGTAAGAAGATATATTTTCCGAATTTAGCGAATTTCCATCATTTCTACTATCGGAAAACCGGCGATGTAACAATGGGTCCCGCAGCTTGCCTGTTGCAGACGGCCTCTAAATAGAAAACTCCTCCCGCACGGCAAGGGTTGCGATCGTTTGGATGAGATAAAGTTTCGCCGATGTAAAACGGGAGAACTGTATTATGGGAGGTAGCGAAAATGTTGCGCGATACTGTTGCTTCGATCAATTCATTAATAATTTTCGACCGGGGGAAACGGTAATTTTATGTTGTACCCTCATCAATATTCATAAAGCGTGCGACACGTTAGCGCTGAAGCGGTAATAAGTAGCATGGCGCTTGTATTACATGGAATAATCGATAGGGATTAAGTTGTTCTCTTTTGTAATCGTCTTCTAGAGTCTGGGTGTTTGTTTTCCAGACTAATCGGAGGGTTTTGGTGTGCTTAAAAGATATATTTTATCTCAAGTAGTTAAACATTTGTATTATTAAACGTAAATAATTTATGGTATTATATGAAGGTCAAGTATCGCTGGAAGTTAAAAGAAAAGACAATAAATAATCTTCAGGTTATTGCCATCGCCGGTTGAAAAAAGTTATTTGTTAAAATACAAATATTATTAAATATGTAATAAGATGGCTTTGCTGTGGTGTTGGAGTGTCTTTATAACAATACAATTTTCAAAAGTCTTTTATTTCTGTTGGAAAATAAACCACTTTGTAGCTACAAAACGAGATACTGTGACCATCTGGACCAAATAACCTTTCAACGGAAAGCATTTGATTCCACCGTCGTTTCTCTTCCAGATACTTAAATACTCACCAGGATCGCAGGACCAATCATTAAGGAGCCCTATTTCATTTCGCCGAATCTCCTCCTATATTGCTGCATTATTAATTGGTCTTCCCGGTATAACATTGTACAATCATTAAATTATCGCTACCCAACGCCTCCATCTCCCTTAGATTTTCCAAATACACGTTTACCGCTCCGGATTCAACTCAACTATACACACAAGAATATCTTGCGAACAGATAGCAGATTTCGATGCGGCCAACGACTCGAAACGAAATAAATACATAGATCTTAGTCGCGTGTCTCCCGCAGTTATATTTCGAGATATGTGTGATGTACGATTCGATACGGATGGCCGAATGGATCTTAACAAGCGTGAAGGTTGGAGAATAATGATAAGTAACTCTTAAGCGACTTGATAGCATCTTTCCAATTCCCTGTTCCCGCATCCGGCGAAATTGAATTACGAATAAACACAGACGTCTCCGAAAATGTAGCATGAAGGTTGCATGGAGATAAAATCTGTCTTATACACAAATATGTATTGATTCAAGGAGTAGTTGCTGGCTTTCTGAATATATAGTGTGTTCAGCGAGACGTGAGACAATTCAATTTTTTTTTTAACTAAATGCATCGTCGCATTTAGTTTAAAAAATTGGCGCTACCCATGTAATTTTTTTTTTTATTAAATGCCCTTCTTCGTCTATCAACCTATTCGGTGATCTCCTTCCGGAACCAGGCCATAGTTTTTTTAAGTTCTTTTGTAGCTTGTTAACCATTTAATTCCTTTAACGCGGGGTTCAATAATTTCCCGTCTTATCGAGGTACGGTTGCTGCAGACAATAATACTACATTATATATCATACATCTGGGCGGAGAGTGGTCTTAGAGTTCCTCGTGGATGCTTGTTGCAGGTGCTTGAATAGAATGTCCATCTGTAAATCATTTCGTGATTTATTGTTTTTTACGAACCAAGGTGCCGAGGCAACCATCTGCAATTTGCAATGCCTTCAGCTTATTACTATTAGTAACAGTGGTTCATGTAGCGAAAGGGCTGTCGCCATGTAGTAGGACCATCAATGTGTTACTAGTTTTGAACCAACCTATCTGTTGCATTTTTCATGAAAAGAAATCACAAGAATAATTCAATTTATTTACAACAGAAACTTTTGAAGTTAATGTTTCTCTGCATAAAGCACAAAAAAAAACATAGAATTGGAATAGCATAACAACGAATACTTAAAAATACAAAAACTCAGCAAACAAAACAGCGACATCAGCTACTTTGAGAAAGAATAGTGGATTCGACCGAGTATTTGAAAAATTTATTTTGAACTTTTTCTATAAGAGCGTCGTCTTTTTTGATTGTTCCACAGAGGCAAATTCTAACTTAGGCCGCACTACAACAACGAAACAGCGAAAGAAAGAGAGCTAATAAGCAACTAGGTCTTTAATCGAAGACGTTTGCGGCAACAGGGACCCGGCAACGCTCGATTTTTCATAGGAAACGTAACGACAAAATATTTTTCAGCATTTAAAGGTAATTTGTTATTGCAAATAGCAAATACTTTGAATTTTTAACAACAGTTACAATGTAATTCAAAAATATTGAAAATAAAAGGAGACCCAAATTGCTTTCCAGAGGGACATCGGATGCAGCCAAAAATGGACTAGAGTATATACTTTCATCAGGCACCAATTAACGTCTATTGTACAAGTAAGAACGGGCAAATTTTAATAAACCATAGGAGGAACCAAGGTTGCTGTTGTTCGATAGAGATTCGACAAATGACGATAAATTGGTTCTGGTAAAAGAAAAATTGACTTCTTCAAATTCAAGTACAGGAACAACCATAGCCAAGACATTCACAAATTGGAAAATGTTCTCAAAAGGTGTTTGTGAACATGTATGCGAATGATATTCAATAACACTTAAGGTTACTTCCGTCATCAGGCGAGGTTATGTTTGCAAAGTATCTTCCGACGGCCCCGTTTTCCCCGAGCCGAAAATTCACCCTCTCCGTATGTAACATCTAAATTTTAACGAATGAGGTGTTATCAGCGCGCAAATTGCTCATATCGCTATTATCCGCCTTCAACTAGTTCGGGTCCCGCATAAACGGCAGCGCCCCGGGTTCGATCTCATTCGGTATTAAGGTCACGTTTCTGTTATTACGACTGTAGTCGCTGCAAAAAACGATAGTTCCCACGATGAGCAAACACGCTCTGAATGAAAATCCTCCTACGTATCCTCCGTCTTTTCGTTTTTCTTCTTTTATTCTTTTCGCTCCTTTTTTCAGTCGTATTTTCTCCCCCTACACATCGAGCTTTGAGATTCCTTTCTTTTACTCTCTTCTTTTGTTCGACGTTTTTCCTTTCGCTACAACGCTTGATTATTTATCCTTTTCATTCGATAGTTTACTTTGGTGCGCGAAAAATGGTGCTACTGTCGGACGGTGCTTTATTTCTTCATGGAGATAAATAATTTTATCGTTTTTTTCCGTGGGTGAAATTGGACACGAATAACAGCGTAATCCCTTATAGCGAATTGCAATAGGTAAGGGATAAGAATTGGGGAAAGAGAAGGAAGAAAGGTGCTCTTTATTTTGTGCTATTAATAACGGAGACGAGACGCACGTATTCACTCAGATTTTTAGGTTATTCCTCTCAGATTTTCGTCTCGGTAATATGGATGAGGCTCATAATTGGTATGGATTGGGTTTCATCTTCGCTTCGGTGTAAATAGTAACACGTGGAAAATTAGAAAATAATCACGTTATGAGTTAATTCCGTGCTAACTCCGTCTGATACTTTGGCGTTTTCTTCTTGTAGCAGTCATTGAGAATTGTGTTAATCGCCTATATTGAAAAAGGAAAAACAATAACGGGAGCGTATGCAGAAATAGCGGAAAGGCGGTCGCATTTGAAGAACTAGAAAGTTTTGTTCCATCAAGATAACTCACGCTTCTCATGGATTCTGTTTAATTTTAAAATTAGAGACGTCGGAATATTTGTCTAGAATTTTGCCACGTCATAAATATTTGCATATGTATGACGAAATAAGCATCTCCATTGACAGGATTAAGGACCTTTTCGTTCTACCCCAATTTAAGGAATTTGTATATAGTCTACTCCCTACATCAATTTCAATGAATTTGGTGGCTCGTGCAATAATCAATTGATTTGTGCTGATCGATATTCGACCAGCATCGACACCTGTATTTGCTTAATAGAAGTAAATTTAAAAATCTGCCCGCAAAATAATTTTTCAAAGATAAATTTAATAGTTCTACATGAACGAGTGAAAGAAGGTCTTGGATTTCGCCAACTTATTTTCAGTATTATTTACATAAATGCAAAAAAAAATTAAGAACTCAAAAACTCGTCCGTACAATGGTTTTTGCTTATGCTGACACTGTCTGTTTGATAGCAGGTCAAAAATGTTAAAAGAATTGCAGAGTAGTGACAGCCAAAATTGCCTGCAAGTCAATATTAGCAGAATTCTCGTTAATATAAATAACATTTTCTGTTGGCAAATAAGCACCTCTTGTTTTCCAAAGACTGTAATAGTGCAGATACTAATTCCCCCTTTTCTCATTAATTTGCACATATGAAAAATGCATTTTGTGTGCTAATGCCTCTTTTCTGGTGTTAACCCTCTTTGGGTTTGTTGATATGACGCCTTCAATCTTTTTATTCTATTAGCGTGCGCTTTTCTTAAATTGGCGGCATCTTTTTTACCTGAGGCTTATTCGGCAGTTGACGCCATTTCTTCTAGACCTCTTGATTCGCTAAAAGGTTTTGTTGGCCTGCCTCTTGATGATGTACTTGGCTCTTCATGGAAGACGTATCCTCTATACCGTCTTCCTTGAAGCCACCGACTATGCTTTTCCAAAAGTCTATCCAATCTTTGTCCGGAAGCCAACCATTTCTGAGATATTTTACTACAGTATGATCATGAAATAATGAAGCTTGGGTATAGCGATAAGCTCTTCGTTATAATCAAGAATTCTTGAAATTAAAATCTATTTGCCTTTCTCATAATACAAAATGAATACAAAATTAATATCCAATTGTTCACAATGTCCTAATGTAAGTCTTTCTTGATGAATTGAAGCACCTCCTTTAGCATTAATAATGTATCAACATCTTATTACGTCCGCAAAATACAAATTCAACAAAATCTCCTCGGAAAGCTAGGTTCATCCCTTCGCAACGATAACTTTACCCGGCGAATTTAAAGCTCTTTGTCTCGCTACTCCTTTACGTCGTATATTTTCCTTCCTGTCACTCGATTTCGTTCCCCTTCGCTCGTATTCATCGCTAATCTCTGCCACAACATCCTATTTAATCAGGCAGTTTCATAATCATTGTAATTTAATTGCCTCGGGCCTCTCAAACCTTTACGCCTCGACCCCACACGACAAACAGAAACAATCTAAATGACAGCTCCGTACTTATTACGTCACATAACCTCGCCAATTAGGCTGTATGTAGCGCCCTCTAGCTTCGATATCTTCGCCGGCGTTCGCGGCGAGCCCCCGACTGACGGCCCTCCCCGCCCCGCCGCTCCGAAAGCTCTGCGGAGACGCAGTTATTCGGGTCGGATCGCTTTAAAAGGGTCGCCCCTTGTATAATTAATTTTGTTTGTTCCAAACTAAGATAATGTAATTTTTAGTTCGGGACTGCTGGCTTATTGGACTACGTAGACTGGATGCGATACTACGGGATGCTCGGGTCTTTCATATTCCCATCGCCGAAGGGTATCCTCGTATAAAGGATACGTTAAATTAATTTAGCAATAATTAGCATATAATGATGTGATTTAGAAACCGCCGAGTTAGAATTGATTATTTGAAGTCCTCCTACATGCCATGGCTTTCTCCCGGAAGGACGTGTACAGGGGGTGGCTGAGTAGATTGATATCTATTAAATTTCAAAAGGAATAAATTCGTCAATGTTATTCCTATAAGAAACATTAGTTCACGCAAAAAAGTATTTTCTTTCCTACGACTTTGTTACGTTTTTTTAATTAAATTGCAATGCCATTTATCTTCCAATAAAAGCGAGTTCTCTATTATTTTCATCTAAAGTGATTCGCTCTGGAACGTTCAGTTATTTTCCTTTTGAATTCGATGTCCGAGAGCACTTAAATTATTTGTTCTGTTAAAATAGAGAATAGATCATTATTGTCCAATAATCCCACAAAAAAAAAAACCAGCCTTTTCCCTTCTAGGGAAATATTGCTAAAGAATGTTTAATTATTAACGCCAGCATGAGGAAGATCTCCATCCTGCCGGAATCGAATTTGTGGGTGGGAAACATCAGCATTGTCGTTGTTTGGGGAAAGATTTGTAAAAACTGTAGCTAACCCGTCAGGCAAAAAGTTAAAAATATCTAGCAACAGTCAAAACCTTCTCCCCAAAGAAGTGGGAACTTGGAAGATGAGCCTCGGTTTCGCTTTCGGAATTTTAGTATTCTTCATTTTTAATAGTAGAAACACATATCCGAGGGCTAGAGAATGAATATTGACTCCCACCATAAATTCTCAATTTTATTTTCTTACTAAGAATTTTATCTCTTTTGAACTTTTGACATCTCCAGCATGTCCCGTTGTCAATTTATCTCATTCGCGCTTTTATATTTTCCCTACTTCAACATTAAAACGGCCAATGGTAGTTTGTCTGCCACACTGTTAAGCACACGGCAATCTTCTCGAAGGTCTCATTTCTCTAGCAATCGCCGTACACGTATGTATCTCGGTGGCGGCACAGTAGTTGAGGAAGAAACAGGACTAGAAAACGTAACGTAGCGGGAATGGTAGTGACGTAAGGTTGGCGCAAGAGAAGGGTCAAAGTTTGTTGCGCCGTAAGGATGTGGAACACCCTTCGTGTAATTAAGGATAATTGACGGAAGGCTTATGTAAATTGCGTGTTGAAAACTGTGATCCTCGCTGATTATCCTGATGATGGGAGGACGCGCCGCGCGGCGGAGACGGCAGCGACCAGGTCCTTACCAGCGTATTGCCGACCTTATCTTCGTCCGTCGTTCCTTCTCCTTTCGCCCTCGCAGATCGTCGCGTAGTTGAAGTTGTCGTCGTCACGCTTTGACCTCATTGAGGAGAGGATCGCGTAATTACGTTTCAAATAACTACAAACATATATTAAGGTTGGTATTAAAAGGGCCGAGGGGTATGGAAGAGGCGGTTGGCGGTTGTTGAGACAAGAATATTAGCGTGGGATGTACGCTCCCCTTTTATAATTATATAAACGCGGCGAGGCTTCAAACGTAAGCCAAACGAAATATGGCGGGTTTGCTGCTGTGAGATTATATTAAGATGCTTGCGGTAATTAAAAATAATCAAATCGGGCCGTTCTATAAACAATTTTTTTCAACATTTAATGCTTCGGATAAGAATTGTCGCCAACTATAAGATTCACTTACAATTTCTAGCATTTCTATTTTAAATACGTGTCTTTACTGCCTTTAGAAAATTATTTCTCTTAAGGTTCCTTTCCAAATTTTGTTCTTCTTTCAATGCCAGTACGCAGTCTTCATCATTTAAGTCACAAAAAACCTCCATTGAAAAGAAGTACGGAATTAAATTCAATTTCAATTTTCTAACATACACTCTGTATTCTGGTAATCCTCTTATAAAAAAAGAAACAACCTAATAATTCTGAGAAATATACTTTCTTCGTAAAAAAAAGGGACACGTACAAAACTTAGTTCGCATCGTATTGAGCAGGCAATTCCTGAATATGTAATACCGTCAGCTATTGTTTAAACTAAGTGGCGATAATGCTTAAAAATTGATGGCGTTTTATTTCATAACGTAGAGCTGGGACATGGAAGTTGTAGGATACAGCTCGTTCGCAGAAATATCGAATGTACACTGCCGTTCAGTGAAGTTCGGTCATACAATAAAAATCTATTATATCACACTGTATACAATTATTAATACATAAAATTAGAAAAATATTAAGCATACACTCTTTTCTAAGGGATTAAAGCCATAAATTATTATGTAAAGTAGAAATATTGCGACAACCACAATAAAGTCCCTTTTATTATCATTCCAAGAATTTCTCGGAAGTACCGATCTTTTGAAACGGGTCGTTTGGGGATTATTAACGAACAATACATTTAGGAAATATACCGCAGTATCATTCTTGTTTATTTATCACGGGCGTAAAGATATAAATTTGCTTCGTTTTACTGTTAAACGTGTGTTGGCGTGCATCTGTCGTTTTTGCGCTAAAGTTTTAAGAAAATTTACTTCAAAATGGCACGTGGCAAGCCTACCAGTGTAGAAAAACGTTCACGCATTATTACGCTGTTTGAAGAAGGATATTCGGGGCGACAAATTGCTGAAAAAATAAATATGAGAAGTTCAACAGTAAATGACATCATAAAGCGATATCGGACAACTAGAACTATAGAAAATCGTGTTCGTCCTGGAGCATCTAGGAAAACAACAAAAGCTGAAGATTTGAGAATTGTATTATTAAGCAAACGCAATAGAAAATTAACAGCGCCACAAATAGCAGCCGAAGTCAATCGCGGCCGTGAAGAACAAGTTTCGGCGAGTACGGTAAAACGTCGACTTCAACAAGCGGACCTTCATGGACGCATTGCCATTCGAAAACCCTTATTACGTCGGAGCAACAGAGCAAAACGGCTACAGTGGGCCCGTTCTCATCTAGATTGGTCGTTAGATGATTGGAAACACGTGCTTTGGAGTGACGAGTCAAAATTTGAGGCTTTTGGGCAAAAATCGACGAGTTTATGTCCGAAGATCTGAAACCGAAAAAGTGACCCCGAACTGCATTGTGCCTACAGTGAAGCAAGGACGTAGTTCTGTGTTAGTGTGGGGATGTTTCTCCTTTGCTGGGACGGGAGATTTATGCAGAGTGCAGGGTGTAATGAGGAAGGAAAATTATTTCGCAATACTCCAGAATCATGCAGTGCCATCAGGATTGCGTATAATAGGCCGTAACTTTACATTCATGCATGACAACGACCCAAAGCACACTGCGTTAGTGTGTAAGAACTATCTAAAGGAGCAAGAAGAACAGCACACCCTGAAAGTAATGACATGGCCCCCACAAAGCCCAGATTTGAACCCGATAAAGTTGTTGTGGGATGAACTGGACAGGAGGATCCGAAAAATATGCCCAACTTCACAAGAACATTTACGGAATATTCCGCAACATGAATGGATTAATATTCCACAATCCGTTTTAACAAAACTTATCGAAAGAATGCCTAGAATAATTCGAGCGGTGATTAACAGCAAAGGAGGTTTTTTTCGATAAAAAAAAAAATAATGTTCAGTACGTTATATTAGGCCAGAATTATTTATTTATTTTTGTCTTTTTTACCTGTACATACAATAAAATTGCATTTTGTTTTTAGTTTCGTTTGTTTCTGTAACCTTTTCATGTTTTTTACCAACCGACCGAACTTCTTTGAACGGCAGTGTACATAAACCACGTGCAGAGATTTTAAATAGTACCAAATTGGTCCAAAATTTGAAAAGAATAACTTTCGACAACATCAACAAGATGAGGCATCACAACAAAATCTTTACACGCTCCCCCGGAATATTCACTACACATACACTCTACGTTCTCTAAACGAACTGTAGACGAAGTACTTCAGTTTTATTGCGAACGTTCGTTCGAGAAGAAAACCCTCCGGCGGTACCAAACACCACCATAACACGCCGCGATCTGTAGCCACTCCAACCGTGTGTACGTATGCTAATACCTGCGCATAAAATAGAGATAGAAGCGATGGAGATACAAGAAGGGTATAAAATCGCGAGGATAAATAAAAATTGCAGTAACGACTTGAGCGAACTCCACGGATGGAGAACAAAAATTTTTACGACACGACGCGGATATAACAGCGGAAAAACAAGGAAGAGAGACGGGAAAATAACAAATATACGTTCGATATCGAAAAATAATCCGAGAGAGAGGAGAAATTTCGTCCTGTTTGTAAAATTTTGAAAGTGTAATAATTTTTGTTTGATGACGTTTAGTGTAAATTATGGCTGGGTAATACTTTGTACTACTGCCTTATAGAGATCCCGAAAATGTTTTAAATGTGCATTTAGAAGCGTTAAAGCGTTAAAAAGCCTACTGGTCCTTGGCTTCTCAGCATTTTAATCTCTCTAGTGAGCAGAGTACACCTTTCTGCTTGGTTCCATTTGGTAGCTCATCTTAGACGGCGATGGTTCTGATATTACAGCCATGCTTGAGGGTAGAGCTGCTTATATCGGAGTTCTGCGCTCTGTTCCATTAGTTCGCATAGGTGTTCTGCTAGTGTCTTTATTTGGAGATCTTCTGGTAATTGATTCTTCCTAATATATCAAGTTGCCGAAGTTACCATCCTTGCTTTGCGTGTCTTTCAGTTCGCGTAGGTGTCCTTGTTAAGGTCTCGTAAGCCAGTACAGGGCTTAAGCAGGTTTTATGAAGATGTGGTTTGTAGGCTAGCTTCTTGCCCCATCGTGTTCTATGCGATTCTTATGTCCGGTAGCAATCTCCTTCTCCTAGTGAATCTGACTTTGGACGTACGAGGAACATCATGTCTATAGAAAATAAGTTCTGGCGTCAATAGGGATCCCTGCGGACCTTATCGAAGGTCCGGGAAGTATTCAAGAACACCACCCCAGCTGACTCCTCAAGATGCAGCAATTCCTGGACGAACAGTAAGTTCACGTACTTACAAGCTGGAGTAAAATGTATACCAGACATTTTTCCGCCGCAACTGTTTGCAAGTAAGTCTTCATTCCATTCTAGTAAATTTGTTTTGTCTTAGAAGATGAAGCATAGTGGGACATTGGGACATGGGCGTAGAGACAACAATTGGAGCCGAAGGAAAAAATCTTAGTTATCGCTATTTATTGCATTACACAGAAGTAATTTTTGTTATGAAGCATAGTGGGACATTGGGACATGGGCCTAGAGACAACAATTGGACCCGAAGAAAATTTTATATTTTCTTATAACAAAATTAATAAAAAAAGTATGTACATCTAGAGATCTTTTCTCCCTAAAAATTCCGTGCTTGAAAGAGAGAGTTTGAACAGTAAAAAACCAGCATATTGCATCACTGCTCGCCAGGGAACATAGAATTTCTAAACTTGGCTTTGCACCGATACACTTAATTTGGATCATTGACGACTGGAAGCGACATTTATTTCTAGTCGAAACAAGAATAAGCCTTAGTTCACCAGATGGACGTGAATGAGTCTCTCGCAAATCAAGGAGAGATTTATTGCTTGTTATATCTCTCCAAGGCTACCATTTTTTGATCGATTTTTTAGGGAAGAATTTATTTCGATGGTCGCAGAGATTTAATTCCCGTAATGAATGCAGATTTCTACGTAGAAGCCATCACAGAACAACTCCATTTATCGGAGGCAGTCAACCCCACATTACTAGGGAGATACTGGATTACCTTCCATTCGCGGATATTCCAACTATGGACTAGCCACCGAAAGGCCCAGATATGGACTCTACAGAGGAGTGGAATGTGTTAAAACGATTAGTGCGACGTCCTTGCTGCTATTTATCAGAAAGTACTTGGAACAAGCCATTCATTCCAGGTGGAAGAATATTCCTCAGGAAACCAATCAACATTACATCTAAATGAATGGAAGTAGTGATAAGAGTTGGAGGAGGATCTTCACGTTACTAAATTCAACTTTTTACGATTTAATTTCACATTAATTTTTTTTTAATTTTAAGCCCTTCATTTCATTTCAATTTATTGTTAATTGTTCTTTTCACGATAATACCATTCTAATTTGTTAAACATCAATTTTGCTGATGCCTTAATTCTGTCCAGAAATATATTTACTTAATTCAAACGCATTGCTTACAAATATACATTTTTCATCGTATCAAATTTTTACTTCATGTCTGGAACTTCACATATTCCGCTCTCCTTCCTCATCCTGTATTAATCATAAATATATACACGGGAATTGTCGCGTATTCACGTCGCTGTCAATAAATACGCTGACAAAATTGCCCCATATTCCGCTAGCGCGCAGTACGCCCGGGGCCGATGCACTGCTGCCTCTTCCGCATGCATATATTTTCATATGTCGCGCTTTACTTCGCTCCGAAACTGCGTATAAATCACAATATGTTGTTATTCTCGAAGAACGGCGACCGACGGGACCCGTCGTCGGCGAAAGAGGTTAACGCTGATCTGGGATTGTATATTGTTCGTGTCGCTTCGAGGGTAGAGGACGAGATGAAGATCGGTGCATTTCTACAATAGGAGCGGCAGCTCTCGGTGTACTCGACAGAATAAACATGGCAAGATCTATTCCGGTACCCATGCTCCGTTTAGGAAATAGCGTCGATACGACCGTGTAGAACGCAATGGCGTTCTCTTTTTAAAGGAAATTTGTGACGTAGCGAATATTACAATTTTTAGCTGAAGGCACTGTTTGTATTTGATGACAATTTCCTAGCTTTCAGTCTACTTTGGTTTGGGGAATTTGTTGAGAGGTCTGTAAAGCGGCTGCATATGAGCAAATATTAATAAAAAATATAAACAAGTAAAGTATTTATGATAGAAAGCTAGGAGAAAATAGGTACGGGAAGCTTAAAACAGATAATAATAATTGCTTAGTACGAGACGGCGTGCGCGGGAGCGCTTTGGGAATCTGTACATGTAAATGATCGGCATCGCTGCTACTTTGGCAGTTCATCAGTGTTTTCATCCATTGGACGAAATGGTGCCCCAGCAAGGAATTGAGAGTCTGTAGAAGATATAGATCTCGATGACCTTTTCTTTTCTTCCAATAAGATGTCACTTCTTGTAACACTGCCAGAGAAACTGTAAATTTATTGTAGGAAAAACTGGCTGCTTCTCCTGGAGCATCCGTTACAACCTTTCTGTTGTTGCAAAATTTTTATCCAAAGCATGCAGTATCCGGCAATCCTGCAATAAGACATGAACTTCACGAGCGTTGCTTTTGAAATCTCCCAATTACATTATTTAGACAATGTAATTGGACAATTTTTCTCATTGGGTACATGGGTAAATCAAAAATCTTCTACTTGAACTAATATCTCAGAAACAAAGGAAGGCTATAGAAATTCTGTTGGTACCCCTCGCATAGTTCAAAAAAGTATCCCAGCAATGTTGCCAACAAAGGAACTATACTACAAGCTTCTTTGCGTAATTAATAGCTAAATCCAAAATAAGCATGGCCAATTTTTTCGCGATGAAGTCATCTACGAATGAAACAAACGAGCCGAAAATAACGACAAACGTGCCGCTAGTGAAATTCCAATTCACTTCACTTAGTTTCCTCTTTTTCGTTTCGTTTTTTCGATTTTAAAAAATCCCTTTTTCCGAAACCGATTTCCCAAACCATTTTTTCCAATTTACCTCCAATACGCTTGTACTCGATGAAACGAACTGCATAACCCGAGCCACCGATCCCTACTGCACCCAGCAGCCGCACATACAAATGTGTACACTTTGTGCACAGGATCTCACGTATTTATCGATAACCACGTAACTTTACCTTTTGCCTGTTTTTTTTTTTTTCCACCACATGAGCGTTTTTATTGCCCCCGCGACCGCCGTTGAAATAAATATTTATGTTGTCCGCGCGCACAAACTCGCAATATCCGATAAATCGATTAGCAAAAAAATAAATTATCCGGCACTGCATAGTATCGTGTAGTTATTGAATTGCGAACTTAAACGAGTGCAATTCGCCTCGGTTTGTTACTTTCTTGCG
>CACRWG010004716.1:0-17018 GCA_902654985.2 Oryctes borbonicus
ACTCTTACGACTACGAAACCAATAATTCGTGGTTCCTGGAGCAAGCAGGTGTTTTTGTTTTAATTTGGATCCGAGTATTTTGGAGAGACCTTTGAAAAGCGCTAAATTTCTGCCTAATTCATTCAACTTTGAGGTATATTTTGATTTGAAGACGAAGATCGTTCTCCCCACCAGCTGAAGTTTCGTCAACTTCCCCATTACCACTTTTAGTGCCACATATATAGGGCTCTTAACAGCATGTTCACCACTGGTCTTTTTATTTTAAATATTTTTTTATTTTATTTATTTTGAAATTACGTATTTTAAAGTTCTTAGACCACCGAATAAGAACCAAATTTATCATTGAAGTTTTACGCGTAAAAACCAAATAGAGACTATTCGAAGCTCTGAGTTATATAAGTACTTTTCCCCATTTAGGGATTTCCCCATCGCGCGTCGGAATTTCCCCCGTCTTATTTACAGGTAATTTCGAATACGGGGATTCCCCGGCGCTTGACGCTTGGTTGTTAGAATGTTAAATAAATTTCTTCCCGTTTATCGAAAAAAATCCGACCGTCTCCTACAGCAAACAAGAGATTATCGCGCGAAAGAAACCGATTAAAATGCCCGTCGCGTGATCTCTTCTATTTTCTCCCATTCCTTGTACTCTCAAACCGTTAACAATTTAATTTCAACGATCACATTATCCATTTAGGGAATTTAGGTTAATTCGTTGGTGTAGGATTGTTGAGTTCGAGGGAAAAGGTGTGCTTGGCCCACCTTTCTGTGCGGTTCCCGGTATAGTCTCGAGAAATAGGTTGAAATTAACATGAAATAAACATTAACGCCTGGGTCGGCTGTACCTACTAGAGTTTGCTTTTGAGTCGGACGTGTTCGAATAAATAGTATTTAGGAAAATTTGCGTTTAATATTAATGGGAACCTCTATCTTTTTTTTTTTCTTCTACTTTTTTGAACTACAAGTTTAACATCGTTTAAAGCTTAGAAAGTCGAGGAAATTGTATTAAAATTTATTACGGAGTAAAGGGTTTTTTGAATATAAAAGAGAACTTAGTGCCTGCGAGTAGTGCAATATTTTCTTTCACAAAAGAGGAAGATTATGCAGAGTTTACTTGGCGTAAAATTTATATAATTCAAAGGGATACTCGAGCAGCTTATTCTAAAGGAGAGGTGCACTTACATTTAACTGCAAAACTTATTCACGTTGCTTAGGCACCCTTGAGTTTTGTATAATTTCATGTATAAACAGTAGGCAGCATTTAGAAGTGTAATTTTCGAAAGGAAACGTCATGGCATTACAATTTGCTACCATCTTTAAGCAATGAATGGTATGACCCGGTCTCCGGAGAAAGGTTATTTACATTAAGCTTTGCTTAGCATAAGTGCGATTTCCTCGGGTGCTTTTGTAACTAAATAGCTTTTAAATCAAGTATAATTTGCGGTATATGCTATTTTGTTAATTTTTGATCATTTTGTGAATTACAAAAAGCTTTAAAATTGAAGCAAATCCATGTTATAGGCTAAAACTTTTTGAAGTAAAGGTTAGCGGCCTTTTGAGACAATTACAAGCATTACTGTCACGTACACCCTAAAAAAGGAAGTGAAAATTAAAACTTCATCGAGCGTGGACGAGCTTTGCGAGTTGGTAGGCAAATCCAACGCGTTTTGACAAGAATGTGGGAGCTTAAAATGACTTGTTTACACAGCAAGGGCTACGGTAAAGCATGATTTTGTACGCGTGTTAATACGCGCCCAAGATCGTTGAAGCTAATAATTTTCCCTTCGACGGAGGGTGTGTTTAGAGCAGATGATACTTGGTTTGGAAACTCATCAAAGATTTTCTTTTTTATTTTAACGCATGAAACAAAGAATATTTTAATGCAAAGAATCGAACAAATCACAAAGAAAATCAATACCAATCGACGAAAAATTTATTAAAAGCAATCAGACAAAACACATTCATCAAGTTCTCATTACCATCTAAAGATAATGACGAATTAACCAGACCCTCTCGATCCAGCGTTAAACCTCGCAGAGCAATAACTCGCGCCCCGAAATAGCCGGAGCGCTAAGTATGCCGAGTGCAAACGATAAAAAATCACCTCTCCGACCGTAACGATTAATTTTCGGCTTTGTTTTCCAGCGGCAACCGTCAAAGTGAAGGCGCTCGTCGGCTCCGAAGTTGGATTGCCGTGCCGCGTCGACACGGATTCTTGTGGCGAACTGCACAGCGTCAAATTTTACAGGGAAACGTCGAGGATATTCGTCTACAGTCAAGTGGGTGGAATTTCGAGAGGCGAAGGAGACGCCATGACAAGGTAAGAGGGCGTGGGAAGTGAGAAACGGGTACTTATTAGCATCTTTGACCTTTATCGTTTAAAAGTCGCGACGGAGTTAATTGCGAAGGTATTATCCTAGAGCTTCTGTAGTGTATACAGGATATTTGAACAAGAAGAACGCCTTTTCCATCCACGTGTAGTATTATTAGAGAGCGGCAAAACACGGTACAACAAAAGCTCAAGTTGTAATATTATTACTTCTTCCAAATTTTGCGAGAACCTCTTTAAATCTTGTGATTGGCGGTTTTTGGCGTTAACCTAAACTTTTCACATCATCATTCAATGAAAAAATAACTTGTTTCATAATTTTTAGCATGCAGCCATGTTCCTCGTCTAGTAATGCATACGTTAGCGAAAGCTCTGGACATTTTCCTCTGTATACTGCAATGGTGCTTTAAAAAAACTTTTTGCCGGGCTTATTAATCCATCAACGGTATTAAATTCGTCTCTATCCGATATACCCACAAACGTGGTGAAAAGTGCGAGCAATACGCGTAATATGACACAAACCTCCTTGGCCTAGTTCTTACGGTTATCAATGATATCTTTCATCCAATTTCTGAACGTGTCTTTCTCTTTTTGCTTTAAAATCATCACATTTTCACGAGTTCTTTTCTCCAAAGATTGGCTCTTCCATCGCTAAAATTGTTATGAGCTTTTTCTTACGTCATATTAAAGAAAGCTTCGGTGGGTTTTGATTCGCATTTATTCATCAGTACGTAGACGGCATTTTGGTGGCTTTACTCCACAACAAAATCCAAAGCACTTTAGAAGTTTTCAACAACTTCAGTAAAAACAGAATAAAATAGAATAAATTTCTTGTTATCTGCTCAAATATAACATTATCCTAATACAAGATATTCAACAAGAATCCTAATGACAGAATACACTTGAGGAACTAGACACCAAATACAACACATCGACTTAAGGGCACGAAAGGGAGACTAAAGGGAGAGGAAAACTCTCAAATACAGAGCCAAAGAAAAAAAAGGGCCCAATAGCTTGTTTTGATCGCAGTTGCAAGAAACCGCGTTGGGGCCATCTCGTTGTAATAATAGTAAAGGGATTAAAACTATCGGAATCAAGTTTCAAACCGAAACGTAAGAAGATATATTTTCCGAATTTAGCGAATTTCCATCATTTCTACTATCGGAAAACCGGCGATGTAACAATGGGTCCCGCAGCTTGCCTGTTGCAGACGGCCTCTAAATAGAAAACTCCTCCCGCACGGCAAGGGTTGCGATCGTTTGGATGAGATAAAGTTTCGCCGATGTAAAACGGGAGAACTGTATTATGGGAGGTAGCGAAAATGTTGCGCGATACTGTTGCTTCGATCAATTCATTAATAATTTTCGACCGGGGGAAACGGTAATTTTATGTTGTACCCTCATCAATATTCATAAAGCGTGCGACACGTTAGCGCTGAAGCGGTAATAAGTAGCATGGCGCTTGTATTACATGGAATAATCGATAGGGATTAAGTTGTTCTCTTTTGTAATCGTCTTCTAGAGTCTGGGTGTTTGTTTTCCAGACTAATCGGAGGGTTTTGGTGTGCTTAAAAGATATATTTTATCTCAAGTAGTTAAACATTTGTATTATTAAACGTAAATAATTTATGGTATTATATGAAGGTCAAGTATCGCTGGAAGTTAAAAGAAAAGACAATAAATAATCTTCAGGTTATTGCCATCGCCGGTTGAAAAAAGTTATTTGTTAAAATACAAATATTATTAAATATGTAATAAGATGGCTTTGCTGTGGTGTTGGAGTGTCTTTATAACAATACAATTTTCAAAAGTCTTTTATTTCTGTTGGAAAATAAACCACTTTGTAGCTACAAAACGAGATACTGTGACCATCTGGACCAAATAACCTTTCAACGGAAAGCATTTGATTCCACCGTCGTTTCTCTTCCAGATACTTAAATACTCACCAGGATCGCAGGACCAATCATTAAGGAGCCCTATTTCATTTCGCCGAATCTCCTCCTATATTGCTGCATTATTAATTGGTCTTCCCGGTATAACATTGTACAATCATTAAATTATCGCTACCCAACGCCTCCATCTCCCTTAGATTTTCCAAATACACGTTTACCGCTCCGGATTCAACTCAACTATACACACAAGAATATCTTGCGAACAGATAGCAGATTTCGATGCGGCCAACGACTCGAAACGAAATAAATACATAGATCTTAGTCGCGTGTCTCCCGCAGTTATATTTCGAGATATGTGTGATGTACGATTCGATACGGATGGCCGAATGGATCTTAACAAGCGTGAAGGTTGGAGAATAATGATAAGTAACTCTTAAGCGACTTGATAGCATCTTTCCAATTCCCTGTTCCCGCATCCGGCGAAATTGAATTACGAATAAACACAGACGTCTCCGAAAATGTAGCATGAAGGTTGCATGGAGATAAAATCTGTCTTATACACAAATATGTATTGATTCAAGGAGTAGTTGCTGGCTTTCTGAATATATAGTGTGTTCAGCGAGACGTGAGACAATTCAATTTTTTTTTTAACTAAATGCATCGTCGCATTTAGTTTAAAAAATTGGCGCTACCCATGTAATTTTTTTTTTTATTAAATGCCCTTCTTCGTCTATCAACCTATTCGGTGATCTCCTTCCGGAACCAGGCCATAGTTTTTTTAAGTTCTTTTGTAGCTTGTTAACCATTTAATTCCTTTAACGCGGGGTTCAATAATTTCCCGTCTTATCGAGGTACGGTTGCTGCAGACAATAATACTACATTATATATCATACATCTGGGCGGAGAGTGGTCTTAGAGTTCCTCGTGGATGCTTGTTGCAGGTGCTTGAATAGAATGTCCATCTGTAAATCATTTCGTGATTTATTGTTTTTTACGAACCAAGGTGCCGAGGCAACCATCTGCAATTTGCAATGCCTTCAGCTTATTACTATTAGTAACAGTGGTTCATGTAGCGAAAGGGCTGTCGCCATGTAGTAGGACCATCAATGTGTTACTAGTTTTGAACCAACCTATCTGTTGCATTTTTCATGAAAAGAAATCACAAGAATAATTCAATTTATTTACAACAGAAACTTTTGAAGTTAATGTTTCTCTGCATAAAGCACAAAAAAAAACATAGAATTGGAATAGCATAACAACGAATACTTAAAAATACAAAAACTCAGCAAACAAAACAGCGACATCAGCTACTTTGAGAAAGAATAGTGGATTCGACCGAGTATTTGAAAAATTTATTTTGAACTTTTTCTATAAGAGCGTCGTCTTTTTTGATTGTTCCACAGAGGCAAATTCTAACTTAGGCCGCACTACAACAACGAAACAGCGAAAGAAAGAGAGCTAATAAGCAACTAGGTCTTTAATCGAAGACGTTTGCGGCAACAGGGACCCGGCAACGCTCGATTTTTCATAGGAAACGTAACGACAAAATATTTTTCAGCATTTAAAGGTAATTTGTTATTGCAAATAGCAAATACTTTGAATTTTTAACAACAGTTACAATGTAATTCAAAAATATTGAAAATAAAAGGAGACCCAAATTGCTTTCCAGAGGGACATCGGATGCAGCCAAAAATGGACTAGAGTATATACTTTCATCAGGCACCAATTAACGTCTATTGTACAAGTAAGAACGGGCAAATTTTAATAAACCATAGGAGGAACCAAGGTTGCTGTTGTTCGATAGAGATTCGACAAATGACGATAAATTGGTTCTGGTAAAAGAAAAATTGACTTCTTCAAATTCAAGTACAGGAACAACCATAGCCAAGACATTCACAAATTGGAAAATGTTCTCAAAAGGTGTTTGTGAACATGTATGCGAATGATATTCAATAACACTTAAGGTTACTTCCGTCATCAGGCGAGGTTATGTTTGCAAAGTATCTTCCGACGGCCCCGTTTTCCCCGAGCCGAAAATTCACCCTCTCCGTATGTAACATCTAAATTTTAACGAATGAGGTGTTATCAGCGCGCAAATTGCTCATATCGCTATTATCCGCCTTCAACTAGTTCGGGTCCCGCATAAACGGCAGCGCCCCGGGTTCGATCTCATTCGGTATTAAGGTCACGTTTCTGTTATTACGACTGTAGTCGCTGCAAAAAACGATAGTTCCCACGATGAGCAAACACGCTCTGAATGAAAATCCTCCTACGTATCCTCCGTCTTTTCGTTTTTCTTCTTTTATTCTTTTCGCTCCGTTTTTTCAGTCGTATTTTCTCCCCCTACACATCGAGCTTTGAGATTCCTTTCTTTTACTCTCTTCTTTTGTTCGACGTTTTTCCTTTCGCTACAACGCTTGATTATTTATCCTTTTCATTCGATAGTTTACTTTGGTGCGCGAAAAATGGTGCTACTGTCGGACGGTGCTTTATTTCTTCATGGAGATAAATAATTTTATCGTTTTTTTCCGTGGGTGAAATTGGACACGAATAACAGCGTAATCCCTTATAGCGAATTGCAATAGGTAAGGGATAAGAATTGGGGAAAGAGAAGGAAGAAAGGTGCTCTTTATTTTGTGCTATTAATAACGGAGACGAGACGCACGTATTCACTCAGATTTTTAGGTTATTCCTCTCAGATTTTCGTCTCGGTAATATGGATGAGGCTCATAATTGGTATGGATTGGGTTTCATCTTCGCTTCGGTGTAAATAGTAACACGTGGAAAATTAGAAAATAATCACGTTATGAGTTAATTCCGTGCTAACTCCGTCTGATACTTTGGCGTTTTCTTCTTGTAGCAGTCATTGAGAATTGTGTTAATCGCCTATATTGAAAAAGGAAAAACAATAACGGGAGCGTATGCAGAAATAGCGGAAAGGCGGTCGCATTTGAAGAACTAGAAAGTTTTGTTCCATCAAGATAACTCACGCTTCTCATGGATTCTGTTTAATTTTAAAATTAGAGACGTCGGAATATTTGTCTAGAATTTTGCCACGTCATAAATATTTGCATATGTATGACGAAATAAGCATCTCCATTGACAGGATTAAGGACCTTTTCGTTCTACCCCAATTTAAGGAATTTGTATATAGTCTACTCCCTACATCAATTTCAATGAATTTGGTGGCTCGTGCAATAATCAATTGATTTGTGCTGATCGATATTCGACCAGCATCGACACCTGTATTTGCTTAATAGAAGTAAATTTAAAAATCTGCCCGCAAAATAATTTTTCAAAGATAAATTTAATAGTTCTACATGAACGAGTGAAAGAAGGTCTTGGATTTCGCCAACTTATTTTCAGTATTATTTACATAAATGCAAAAAAAAATTAAGAACTCAAAAACTCGTCCGTACAATGGTTTTTGCTTATGCTGACACTGTCTGTTTGATAGCAGGTCAAAAATGTTAAAAGAATTGCAGAGTAGTGACAGCCAAAATTGCCTGCAAGTCAATATTAGCAGAATTCTCGTTAATATAAATAACATTTTCTGTTGGCAAATAAGCACCTCTTGTTTTCCAAAGACTGTAATAGTGCAGATACTAATTCCCCCTTTTCTCATTAATTTGCACATATGAAAAATGCATTTTGTGTGCTAATGCCTCTTTTCTGGTGTTAACCCTCTTTGGGTTTGTTGATATGACGCCTTCAATCTTTTTATTCTATTAGCGTGCGCTTTTCTTAAATTGGCGGCATCTTTTTTACCTGAGGCTTATTCGGCAGTTGACGCCATTTCTTCTAGACCTCTTGATTCGCTAAAAGGTTTTGTTGGCCTGCCTCTTGATGATGTACTTGGCTCTTCATGGAAGACGTATCCTCTATACCGTCTTCCTTGAAGCCACCGACTATGCTTTTCCAAAAGTCTATCCAATCTTTGTCCGGAAGCCAACCATTTCTGAGATATTTTACTACAGTATGATCATGAAATAATGAAGCTTGGGTATAGCGATAAGCTCTTCGTTATAATCAAGAATTCTTGAAATTAAAATCTATTTGCCTTTCTCATAATACAAAATGAATACAAAATTAATATCCAATTGTTCACAATGTCCTAATGTAAGTCTTTCTTGATGAATTGAAGCACCTCCTTTAGCATTAATAATGTATCAACATCTTATTACGTCCGCAAAATACAAATTCAACAAAATCTCCTCGGAAAGCTAGGTTCATCCCTTCGCAACGATAACTTTACCCGGCGAATTTAAAGCTCTTTGTCTCGCTACTCCTTTACGTCGTATATTTTCCTTCCTGTCACTCGATTTCGTTCCCCTTCGCTCGTATTCATCGCTAATCTCTGCCACAACATCCTATTTAATCAGGCAGTTTCATAATCATTGTAATTTAATTGCCTCGGGCCTCTCAAACCTTTACGCCTCGACCCCACACGACAAACAGAAACAATCTAAATGACAGCTCCGTACTTATTACGTCACATAACCTCGCCAATTAGGCTGTATGTAGCGCCCTCTAGCTTCGATATCTTCGCCGGCGTTCGCGGCGAGCCCCCGACTGACGGCCCTCCCCGCCCCGCCGCTCCGAAAACTCTGCGGAGACGCAGTTATTCGGGTCGGATCGCTTTAAAAGGGTCGCCCCTTGTATAATTAATTTTGTTTGTTCCAAACTAAGATAATGTAATTTTTAGTTCGGGACTGCTGGCTTATTGGACTACGTAGACTGGATGCGATACTACGGGATGCTCGGGTCTTTCATATTCCCATCGCCGAAGGGTATCCTCGTATAAAGGATACGTTAAATTAATTTAGCAATAATTAGCATATAATGATGTGATTTAGAAACCGCCGAGTTAGAATTGATTATTTGAAGTCCTCCTACATGCCATGGCTTTCTCCCGGAAGGACGTGTACAGGGGGTGGCTGAGTAGATTGATATCTATTAAATTTCAAACGGAATAAATTCGTCAATGTTATTCCTATAAGAAACATTAGTTGACGCAAAAAAATATTTTCTTTCCTGTATGGTACCTACGACTTTGTTTTTTTAATTAAATGGCAACTCCATTTATCTTCCAATAAATTATTTTCATCTAAAGTGATTCGCTCTGGAACGTTCAGTTATTTTCCTTCTGAATTCGATGTCTGAGAGCACTTAAATTATTTATTCTGTTAAAATAGAGAATAGATCATTATTATCCAATAACCCCACAAAAGAAAAACCAGCCTTATCCATCCAGGGAAATATTGCTAAAGAATGTTTAATTATTAACGCCAACATGAGGAAGATCTCCATCCTGCCGGAATCGAATTTGTGGGTGGGAAACATCAGCATTGGCGTTGTTTTGAGAGAGATTTGTAAAAAACGGTAGCTAACCCGTCAGGCAAAAAGTTAAAAATATTTAGCAACAATCAGAACCTTCTCCCCAAAGAAGTGGGAACTTGGAAGATTAGCCTCGGCTTCGCTTTCGGGATTTTAGTTTTCTTAATTTTTAATAGTAGAAACACATATCCGACCGCTAGAGAATGAATATTGACTCCCACCATAAATTCTCAATTTTATTTTCTTACTAAGAATTTTATCTCTTTTGAACTTTTGACATCTCCAGCATGTCCCGTTGTCAATTTATCTCATTCGCGCTTTTACACTTTTCCTACTTCAACATTAAAACGGCCAATGGTATTTTGTCTGCCACACTGTTAAGCACACGGCAATCTTCTCGAAGGTCTCATTTCTCTAGCAATCGCCGTACACGTATGTATCTCGGTGGCGGCACAGTAGTTGAGGAAGAAACAGGACTAGAAAACGTAACGTAGCGGGAATGGTAGTGACGTAAGGTTGGCGCAAGAGAAGGGTCAAAGTTTGTTGCGCCGTAAGGATGTGGAACACCCTTCGTGTAATTAAGGATAATTGACGGAAGGCTTATGTAAATTGCGTGTTGAAAACTGTGATCCTCGCTGATTATCCTGATGATGGGAGGACGCGCCGCGCGGCGGAGACGGCAGCGACCAGGTCCTTACCAGCGTATTGCCGACCTTATCTTCGTCCGTCGTTCCTTCTCCTTTCGCCCTCGCAGATCGTCGCGTAGTTGAAGTTGTCGTCGTCACGCTTTGACCTCATTGAGGAGAGGATCGCGTAATTACGTTTCAAATAACTACAAACATATATTAAGGTTGGTATTAAAAGGGCCGAGGGGTATGGAGGTAGGCGGTTGGCGGTTGTTGAGACAAGAATATTAGCGTGGGATGTACGCTCCCCTTTTATAATTATATAAACGCGGCGAGGCTTCAAACGTAAGCCAAACGAAATATGGCGGGTTTGCTGCTGTGAGATTATATTAAGATGCTTGCGGTAATTAAAAATAATCAAATCGGGCAATTCTATAAACAATTTTTTTCAACATTTAATGCTTCTGATAAGAATTGTCGCCAACTATAAGATTCACTTACAATTTCTAGCATTTCTATTTTAAATACGTGTCTTTACTGCCTTTAGAAAATTATTTCTCTTAAGGTTCCTTTCATAATTTTGTTCTTCTTTCAATGCCAGTACGCAGTCTTCATCATTTAAGTTACAAGAAACCTCTGTTGAAAAGAAGTACGGAATTAAATTCAATTTTAATTTTCTAACATACACTCTGTATTCTGGTAATCCTCTTATAAAAAAAGAAACAACCCAATAATTCTGAGAAATATACTTTCTTCGTAAAAAAAAGGGACACGTACAAAACTTAGTTCGCATCGTATTGAGCAGGCAATTCCTGAATATGTAATACCGTCAGCTATTGTTTAAACTAAGTGGCGATAATGCTTAAAAATTTATGGCGTTTTATTTCATAACGTAGAGCTGGGACATGGAAGTTGTAGGATACAGCTCGTTCGCAGAAATATCGAATGTACACTGCCGTTCAGTGAAGTTCGGTCATACAATAAAAATCTATTATATCACACTGTATACAATTATTAATACATAAAATTAGAAAAATATTAAGCATACACTCTTTTCTAAGGGATTAAAGCCATAAATTATTATGTAAAGTAGAAATATTGCGACAACCACAATAAAGTCCCTTTTATTATCATTCCAAGAATTTCTCGGAAGTACCGATCTTTTGAAACGGGTCGTTTGGGGATTATTAACGAACAATACATTTAGGAAATATACCGCAGTATCATTCTTGTTTATTTATCACGGGCGTAAAGATATAAATTTGCTTCGTTTTACTGTTAAACGTGTGTTGGCGTGCATCTGTCGTTTTTGCGCTAAAGTTTTAAGAAAATTTACTTCAAAATGGCACGTGGCAAGCCTACCAGTGTAGAAAAACGTTCACGCATTATTACGCTGTTTGAAGAAGGATATTCGGGGCGACAAATTGCTGAAAAAATAAATATGAGAAGTTCAACAGTAAATGACATCATAAAGCGATATCGGACAACTAGAACTATAGAAAATCGTGTTCGTCCTGGAGCATCTAGGAAAACAACAAAAGCTGAAGATTTGAGAATTGTATTATTAAGCAAACGCAATAGAAAATTAACAGCGCCACAAATAGCAGCCGAAGTCAATCGCGGCCGTGAAGAACAAGTTTCGGCGAGTACGGTAAAACGTCGACTTCAACAAGCGGACCTTCATGGACGCATTGCCATTCGAAAACCCTTATTACGTCGGAGCAACAGAGCAAAACGGCTACAGTGGGCCCGTTCTCATCTAGATTGGTCGTTAGATGATTGGAAACACGTGCTTTGGAGTGACGAGTCAAAATTTGAGGCTTTTGGGCAAAAATCGACGAGTTTATGTCCGAAGATCTGAAACCGAAAAAGTGACCCCGAACTGCATTGTGCCTACAGTGAAGCAAGGACGTAGTTCTGTGTTAGTGTGGGGATGTTTCTCCTTTGCTGGGACGGGAGATTTATGCAGAGTGCAGGGTGTAATGAGGAAGGAAAATTATTTCGCAATACTCCAGAATCATGCAGTGCCATCAGGATTGCGTATAATAGGCCGTAACTTTACATTCATGCATGACAACGACCCAAAGCACACTGCGTTAGTGTGTAAGAACTATCTAAAGGAGCAAGAAGAACAGCACACCCTGAAAGTAATGACATGGCCCCCACAAAGCCCAGATTTGAACCCGATAAAGTTGTTGTGGGATGAACTGGACAGGAGGATCCGAAAAATATGCCCAACTTCACAAGAACATTTACGGAATATTCCGCAACATGAATGGATTAATATTCCACAATCCGTTTTAACAAAACTTATCGAAAGAATGCCTAGAATAATTCGAGCGGTGATTAACAGCAAAGGAGGTTTTTTTCGATAAAAAAAAAAATAATGTTCAGTACGTTATATTAGGCCAGAATTATTTATTTATTTTTGTCTTTTTTACCTGTACATACAATAAAATTGCATTTTGTTTTTAGTTTCGTTTGTTTCTGTAACCTTTTCATGTTTTTTACCAACCGACCGAACTTCTTTGAACGGCAGTGTACATAAACCACGTGCAGAGATTTTAAATAGTACCAAATTGGTCCAAAATTTGAAAAGAATAACTTTCGACAACATCAACAAGATGAGGCATCACAACAAAATCTTTACACGCTCCCCCGGAATATTCACTACACATACACTCTACGTTCTCTAAACGAACTGTAGACGAAGTACTTCAGTTTTATTGCGAACGTTCGTTCGAGAAGAAAACCCTCCGGCGGTACCAAACACCACCATAACACGCCGCGATCTGTAGCCACTCCAACCGTGTGTACGTATGCTAATACCTGCGCATAAAATAGAGATAGAAGCGATGGAGATACAAGAAGGGTATAAAATCGCGAGGATAAATAAAAATTGCAGTAACGACTTGAGCGAACTCCACGGATGGAGAACAAAAATTTTTACGACACGACGCGGATATAACAGCGGAAAAACAAGGAAGAGAGACGGGAAAATAACAAATATACGTTCGATATCGAAAAATAATCCGAGAGAGAGGAGAAATTTCGTCCTGTTTGTAAAATTTTGAAAGTGTAATAATTTTTGTTTGATGACGTTTAGTGTAAATTATGGCTGGGTAATACTTTGTACTACTGCCTTATAGAGATCCCGAAAATGTTTTAAATGTGCATTTAGAAGCGTTAAAGCGTTAAAAAGCCTACTGGTCCTTGGCTTCTCAGCATTTTAATCTCTCTAGTGAGCAGAGTACACCTTTCTGCTTGGTTCCATTTGGTAGCTCATCTTAGACGGCGATGGTTCTGATATTACAGCCATGCTTGAGGGTAGAGCTGCTTATATCGGAGTTCTGCGCTCTGTTCCATTAGTTCGCATAGGTGTTCTGCTAGTGTCTTTATTTGGAGATCTTCTGGTAATTGATTCTTCCTAATATATCAAGTTGCCGAAGTTACCATCCTTGCTTTGCGTGTCTTTCAGTTCGCGTAGGTGTCCTTGTTAAGGTCTCGTAAGCCAGTACAGGGCTTAAGCAGGTTTTATGAAGATGTGGTTTGTAGGCTAGCTTCTTGCCCCATCGTGTTCTATGCGATTCTTATGTCCGGTAGCAATCTCCTTCTCCTAGTGAATCTGACTTTGGACGTACGAGGAACATCATGTCTATAGAAAATAAGTTCTGGCGTCAATAGGGATCCCTGCGGACCTTATCGAAGGTCCGGGAAGTATTCAAGAACACCACCCCAGCTGACTCCTCAAGATGCAGCAATTCCTGGACGAACAGTAAGTTCACGTACTTACAAGCTGGAGTAAAATGTATACCAGACATTTTTCCGCCGCAACTGTTTGCAAGTAAGTCTTCATTCCATTCTAGTAAATTTGTTTTGTCTTAGAAGATGAAGCATAGTGGGACATTGGGACATGGGCGTAGAGACAACAATTGGAGCCGAAGGAAAAAATCTTAGTTATCGCTATTTATTGCATTACACAGAAGTAATTTTTGTTATGAAGCATAGTGGGACATTGGGACATGGGCCTAGAGACAACAATTGGACCCGAAGAAAATTTTATATTTTCTTATAACAAAATTAATAAAAAAAGTATGTACATCTAGAGATCTTTTCTCCCTAAAAATTCCGTGCTTGAAAGAGAGAGTTTGAACAGTAAAAAACCAGCATATTGCATCACTGCTCGCCAGGGAACATAGAATTTCTAAACTTGGCTTTGCACCGATACACTTAATTTGGATCATTGACGACTGGAAGCGACATTTATTTCTAGTCGAAACAAGAATAAGCCTTAGTTCACCAGATGGACGTGAATGAGTCTCTCGCAAATCAAGGAGAGATTTATTGCTTGTTATATCTCTCCAAGGCTACCATTTTTTGATCGATTTTTTAGGGAAGAATTTATTTCGATGGTCGCAGAGATTTAATTCCCGTAATGAATGCAGATTTCTACGTAGAAGCCATCACAGAACAACTCCATTTATCGGAGGCAGTCAACCCCACATTACTAGGGAGATACTGGATTACCTTCCATTCGCGGATATTCCAACTATGGACTAGCCACCGAAAGGCCCAGATATGGACTCTACAGAGGAGTGGAATGTGTTAAAACGATTAGTGCGACGTCCTTGCTGCTATTTATCAGAAAGTACTTGGAACAAGCCATTCATTCCAGGTGGAAGAATATTCCTCAGGAAACCAATCAACATTACATCTAAATGAATGGAAGTAGTGATAAGAGTTGGAGGAGGATCTTCACGTTACTAAATTCAACTTTTTACGATTTAATTTCACATTAATTTTTTTTTAATTTTAAGCCCTTCATTTCATTTCAATTTATTGTTAATTGTTCTTTTCACGATAATACCATTCTAATTTGTTAAACATCAATTTTGCTGATGCCTTAATTCTGTCCAGAAATATATTTACTTAATTCAAACGCATTGCTTACAAATATACATTTTTCATCGTATCAAATTTTTACTTCATGTCTGGAACTTCACATATTCCGCTCTCCTTCCTCATCCTGTATTAATCATAAATATATACACGGGAATTGTCGCGTATTCACGTCGCTGTCAATAAATACGCTGACAAAATTGCCCCATATTCCGCTAGCGCGCAGTACGCCCGGGGCCGATGCACTGCTGCCTCTTCCGCATGCATATATTTTCATATGTCGCGCTTTACTTCGCTCCGAAACTGCGTATAAATCACAATATGTTGTTATTCTCGAAGAACGGCGACCGACGGGACCCGTCGTCGGCGAAAGAGGTTAACGCTGATCTGGGATTGTATATTGTTCGTGTCGCTTCGAGGGTAGAGGACGAGATGAAGATCGGTGCATTTCTACAATAGGAGCGGCAGCTCTCGGTGTACTCGACAGAATAAACATGGCAAGATCTATTCCGGTACCCATGCTCCGTTTAGGAAATAGCGTCGATACGACCGTGTAGAACGCAATGGCGTTCTCTTTTTAAAGGAAATTTGTGACGTAGCGAATATTACAATTTTTAGCTGAAGGCACTGTTTGTATTTGATGACAATTTCCTAGCTTTCAGTCTACTTTGGTTTGGGGAATTTGTTGAGAGGTCTGTAAAGCGGCTGCATATGAGCAAATATTAATAAAAAATATAAACAAGTAAAGTATTTATGATAGAAAGCTAGGAGAAAATAGGTACGGGAAGCTTAAAACAGATAATAATAATTGCTTAGTACGAGACGGCGTGCGCGGGAGCGCTTTGGGAATCTGTACATGTAAATGATCGGCATCGCTGCTACTTTGGCAGTTCATCAGTGTTTTCATCCATTGGACGAAATGGTGCCCCAGCAAGGAATTGAGAGTCTGTAGAAGATATAGATCTCGATGACCTTTTCTTTTCTTCCAATAAGATGTCACTTCTTGTAACACTGCCAGAGAAACTGTAAATTTATTGTAGGAAAAACTGGCTGCTTCTCCTGGAGCATCCGTTACAACCTTTCTGTTGTTGCAAAATTTTTATCCAAAGCATGCAGTATCCGGCAATCCTGCAATAAGACATGAACTTCACGAGCGTTGCTTTTGAAATCTCCCAATTACATTATTTAGACAATGTAATTGGACAATTTTTCTCATTGGGTACATGGGTAAATCAAAAATCTTCTACTTGAACTAATATCTCAGAAACAAAGGAAGGCTATAGAAATTCTGTTGGTACCCCTCGCATAGTTCAAAAAAGTATCCCAGCAATGTTGCCAACAAAGGAACTATACTACAAGCTTCTTTGCGTAATTAATAGCTAAATCCAAAATAAGCATGGCCAATTTTTTCGCGATGAAGTCATCTACGAATGAAACAAACGAGCCGAAAATAACGACAAACGTGCCGCTAGTGAAATTCCAATTCACTTCACTTAGTTTCCTCTTTTTCGTTTCGTTTTTTCGATTTTAAAAAATCCCTTTTTCCGAAACCGATTTCCCAAACCATTTTTTCCAATTTACCTCCAATACGCTTGTACTCGATGAAACGAACTGCATAACCCGAGCCACCGATCCCTACTGCACCCAGCAGCCGCACATACAAATGTGTACACTTTGTGCACAGGATCTCACGTATTTATCGATAACCACGTAACTTTACCTTTTGCCTGTTTTTTTTTTTTTCCACCACATGAGCGTTTTTATTGCCCCCGCGACCGCCGTTGAAATAAATATTTATGTTGTCCGCGCGCACAAACTCGCAATATCCGATAAATCGATTAGCAAAAAAATAAATTATCCGGCACTGCATAGTATCGTGTAGTTATTGAATTGCGAACTTAAACGAGTGCAATTCGCCTCGGTTTGTTACTTTCTTGCG
>CACRWG010004717.1:0-16938 GCA_902654985.2 Oryctes borbonicus
AACACCAGTCTTTAGAAATCTTCTGAAGAAGCTGACAGCATGGTCAGCGAAACGTCAAGTAAAATTTTCACTACACGACATCGCCCGAAAGACATTTCTACAACTTTCTGTCACTTCATCTTTAGTGTTTGTATTTGTGCTAGTTAGAACCGTAGTCTTTAAGTGAAAAAGCTTAAACGCTTATGGATGCAAGGAAAGTTTAGATTCAACTTTTAATGCAAAAGCACTTTCTTTAGCTGCAATTTCCCGATTGTACAAATACTTTGAACACGAAAGTAGCATCAGAAAGGAATAGGTCATCCTCGTGCGACCGTCACCGAGGTAAATATTGTTACTGTTAAGAAAATAATTGAAGATGACAACACTGTGACAGAGCATCAACTCAAGATTAGATCCCCAGCTGTTGACACAATCATGTACGAACAGTTGCATTTAAAAAATGTCGTCAATCATTCTGTGCTGCATCAGCTTTCTGATATTCAAAAAGAGCACATGAGAATTTGTCATGAAACCTTAACGCATTTGAAAAATAGTGCTCACCCATACAAACGAAAAAATATCAACAATGACAACGAAACAGCGAGCTCTGAGAAAATTTATGTATGCGGCGTTCATTAGAAGTACAAGCTTGGTGTGTGCATTTAAATTGAATGAACGAAAAACAGTTACAGGGAAATGGTGAAAAATATTTGCCCGGGGTTTTTAGAAGAGTTCCTGAAATCCAAAACGATAATCCATCGTTCCATACCGCAGCTCTCAAAAATATAAAAATTATAGAACATCCACCGCACTCACCTGATTTGGCAATGCGTGACTTTTGGCTATTTTACAGTTTTGAACTGAATTTTACAGGTTTTGAAAACATTGGTGGCGGTCAAGGAAAGAAATTGATACGGCCATTTATCAATGTTTTGCAAGTATATCAAAAGAAGATTTGTTCGCGGCCTTTAAGAGGTGAAGGAGAAAATGGTCAAACGTATTATGGGTGAAAGGAATTACTTTGAATATGTTTAAAATATAATTCTAAAATATATTAACCGCTTTATTTTATTCTCAATGATATTAGCTTGGCCCTTTCGGCAATGTTGCGGCAATTTCGTTTCTCTTATAATACTCCTTTATTAGAAAAATATTTCGCCAGCAGAATTCCCACATTCAGAACTTTTCTGGTCATATTTGCATCTGCATTTATTACAAAAATAAATGTCTGTGATTAAGCTTATTTTATTAACCTGCTATTGACTTTTTGCAGTAGGGTTTCTTATTCGTTGCATTGTGTGCACACTGTACAAACAAAATTTTTTCAAATATGAATAGCAACTCCTTTACAAAATTTGTAGGAACTGACATAATACACAGTGAGCTCCTAAAATATCTATTCATACCAGCTTTTAAACAACAGAAGCTAGCTTTTTTTAGAAAAAAATTGGTTCCTTTTTCTTTTTGGTGAACTTCTAGCGTTATCGACAATTCATTTGCATCGGTATCATCGGAAGTGACGTCACTACCGGTGATACCGGAAATGCAATTGAAAAAATTTGCCTACCTTTATTTTTCAGATACAATGATCTTCCTATTAAGGGCAACTTCCCCGTTTTAGTGAATAATATGACTGCCGACTTAGTTGTTAACAGAAATACTTGGAGTATGATGCGCTTAGTGTTTTCTATAGCAGGGCCAAGCTTGTGCAAAGGTGTGTTGGAAACAGAAACATTAAAACGACTAAAACAAACGACGAAAAAATACGATATACTGATAACAGAATTTTTCGCAACCGACTGCGCATTAGGTTTCTCCTACTTATTCGGCATACCCTCCGTAGCGCTTACCACGAGCATTGCGTTACCATGGACATCCTCGTTCATTGGATTTCCAGATAATCCGTCTTATATTCCGAATTATTTTACCCCTTTTAGACCATCAATGACATTGAGTGAGAGAGTTATTAACACGGGTGTTTATGTTATAACGAAAATGGGGTAAAATATCTTGAATAATATACCTCTATATAAATGAAAAGGAACTATTTTAGATATAATATATATTCTATGACAGAATCAAATATTCATGCTAAGGACTTCTTTGGGTCGAATTTACCAGACTTGGAAGAACTAGCAAGCAACGTTAGCTTATTGCTGGTTAACAGTCACTTTAGCGTGCACATGGCTAGACCGACCGTGCCTAATTTTATCGAAGTAGCTGGATTACATATAAAGCAAAATTATAATTTATCAAAGGTAAGTTCTACATTCGTTAAAGATAGCTACGAGTTATTTGTCTTCTGAAGAAAAACATTGATTACTTTCACTTCTTAAATATTGATTAATTAATGTGGCGACGTTTGCAAAATCGATTAAACTGCAAATCTGGTTTATTACCAGGTTATAATTTTTGTGATCTTCTGTTCATTATTCTGTCAGTTGTTAACAAGTTATAACTTTAATTAGCTTTTGAGCTAAAATACAGGGTGTAGTTAATAATCAATGTCTGTAATAAGACGGTAATTGACAGAACTTAAACATACCTATATAGAGATCTAAATAGACAGGGAGATGAGCCTTCACAGCGAACTGGCTCGAAAAGCTTCATCGGATAAAAGCGGTACAGCATGCAAAAAGTTTACTGAAGTAAACCGTGAAGTTTACTGAAGTAAACCGTTGAGTATATTTAAATATAATGTTGAAAATTGAGTAGCGACCTAACAAACCTTGTTGGAGCTTGTTTTTGCATTTCAACTGTTAAAATTCAAAAACAAGCGCCAACAAGAGTAAAAGGAAAATTGGAAGAGCAAGTAGGTGCAAGGTTTTCTTACTCGCACAACTCCACCGCACGCACATACAATTTCAATGCTTTTTCCTTTTTATATCTCTTGATTTCCTTCTCTTGAGTCAAACAGCGAAGGATAATGTTGCGCTACGGTATTCTACACTCTAAAAATAGGCAATTGGACACCTAAAAAAATTACGACTGTTCTTACATTAAGTTGGCGTAAAAGCTATAAAGTTTAAAAGTTTCCTTGTCAGTAATGCGTAGTTCCAATGACGATATACCAGCTAATGTCTACGGAGTAGCATTTACTAAAACGATAGCTTTACGTCATGGTTACACTATCTTATTGCATTATATTGGATGGCTTGGAGATCGGTGAGAGCTCGATACTCTGTGCGATGCCTCGATAAATTACTAGTGCTTTTGTAAGAATATAAAGCATTAGCGTATGAAACGTATGAAAGATATCAATAAATCCTATTCAACGGAAATTACGAAAGATTATTTATTAGGGCAATAAAATGGGGAAAGGAGCCTCCAAACAATTCCCTTGTCCTCAGAAAGAAAATATGTACACTGCTGTTCAGTGAAGTTCGGTCATACAATAAAAATCTATTATATCACACTGTATACAATTATTAATACATAAAATTAGAAAAATATTAAGCATACACTCTTTTCTACGGGATTAAAGCCATAAATTATTATGTAAAGTAGAAATATTGCGACAACCACAATAAAGTCTCTTTTATTACCATTCCAAGAATTTCTCGGAAGTACCGATCTTTTGAAACGGGTCGTTTGGGAATTATTAACGAACAATACATTTAGGAAATATACCGCAGTATCACTCTTGTTTATTTATCACAGGCGTAAAGATATAAATTTGCTTCATTTTACTGTTAAACGTGTGTTGGTGTGCATCTGTCGTTTTTGCGCGAAAGTTTTAAGAAAATTTACTTCAAAATGGCACGTGGCAAGCCTACCAGTGTAGAAAATCGTTCACGCATTATTACACTGTTTGAAGAAGGATATTCGGGGCCACAAACTGCTGAAAAAATAAATATGAGAAGTTCAACAGTAAATGACATCATAAAGCGATATCGGACAACGGGAACTATAGAAAAGCATGTTCGTCCTGGAGCACCTAGGAAAACAGCAAAAGCTGAAAATTTGAGAATTGTATTATTAAGCAAACGCAATAGAAAATTAACAGCGCCACAAATAGCAGCCGAAGTCAATCGCGGCCGTGAAGAACAAGTTTCGGCGAGTACGGTAAAACGTCGACTTCAACAAGCGGACCTTCATTGCCATTCGAAAACCCTTATTACGTCGGGGCAACAGAGCAAAACGGCTACAGTGGGCCCGTTCTCATCTAGATTGGCCGTTAGATGATTGGAAACACGTGCTTTGGAGTGACGAGTCAAAGTTTGAGGTTTTTGGGCAAAATCGACGAGTTTATGTCCGAAGATCTAAAACTGAAAAGTGATCCCGAACTGCATTGTGCCTACAGTGAAGTAAGGGCGTAGTTCTGTGTTAGTGTGGGGATGTTTCTCCTTTGCTGTGACGAGAGATTTATGCAGAGTGCAGGGTGTAATGAGGAAGGAAAATTATTTTGCAATACACCAGAATCATGCAGTGCCATCAGGATTGCGTATAATAGGCCGTAACTTTACATTCATGCATGACAACGACCCAAAACACACTGCATTAGTGTGTAACAACTATCTAAAGGAGCAAGAAGAACAGCACACCCTGAAAGTAATGACATGGCCCCCACAAAGCCCAAATTTGAACCTTATAGAGTTGTTGTGGGATAAGCTGGACAGGAGGATCCGAAAAATATACCCAACTTCACAAGAACATTTACGGAATATTCTGCAACATGAATGGATTAATATTCCACAATCCGTTTTAACAAAACTTATGGAAAGAATGCCTAGAATAGTTCGAGCGGTGCTTAACAGCAAAGGAGGTTTTTTCGATGAAAAGAAAAATAATATTCAGTATGTTATATTAGGCCAGAATAACTTTTTATTTATTTATTTTTGTCTTTTTTACCTGTACATACAATAAAATTGCATTTTGTTTTTAGTTTCGTTTGTTTCTGTAACCTTTTCATGTTTTTTAATAACCGACCGAACTTCTCTGAACGGCAGTGTACCTATATTGCATGTCCAAATGATGGTGCACTCCTTGCATGGTGTGATCATTTTCATACCTTTCCTATTTCAATGCTATGTTTGTTATATAGCGGATGTGACAACTATCGGTGAGCGGTTTATTAGAGCATTATAGTTACATATTCAACATTTGAGGAAGAAAACTGCATTTGCACGGTTTTCGTATTAATATTATTTTGGATATACAGCAGAAAGCTATTTGTTATTGCTCAAAACGGCGTTAATAATGCAGGTCGTTGTAATTCTTAAGTAGCGTTCTAGTAGACATCTTTATTGTATTACGCGAAATGCTTCTTTTACAACTTAAGTAACTACCCGATGAGGTAAATTTTTAGTAATTCATCAAATTTGTAAATGATTGGATCGAAATTTTTGCAAAGCTTATTAAAATGATCTCCCAAATCGAAATTTCTGCCAGAAAGACGTAAGTGATACATCCCTCAATAGAAGAAACCTGATTATTTCAGAGTTCTAAATTATATTAAAAAGAGTGGTAGCTACCGTCTAGTGAAATAAATTTCTGAATAAAATACTGTTGACTTCTTGCATCTACGTTTTAAAACCAAGGGCTTATTCAAATTTATTAACATACGAACATCTTTTGTCTAGTATTTTCAGATGGCTTTAGAGACTGATTTGAAAGGCGTAGTCTACCTCAGCTTCGGATCTATGTTACTGACAGAATCGTTTCCAGAATATAAACTCCAAAGCCTATTTCAAGCATTTGGGAAGGTACCTTACAAAATTCTCTGGAAAGCAACAAGAGAAAAATTTGCACCGTCCTTAGATATTCCATCAAATATTCAATTTGAGTCGTGGATGCCACAATTAGAAATACTCTGTGAGATAACACAATATTTTACCTGTCGTATAGCGTTAGCTTATTTCTTATTGAAGGTCACCCAAACGTGAAGGTTTTCGTAAGTCATGGTGGTATGATGGGTACCCTAGAAGCCATACACTGTGGAGTTCCTGTTCTTGGTATACCTATGTTTGCAGATCAAAAACTTAATATTCGCACCAGTGCTGCCAGAGGGTTCGCTACTTATGTATCTTATGAGAATATTACCGAAGAATCTATATCTGAAGCATTGAATTTACTTTTGGAAGATCCTAGGTATTAGAAGGTTAATTACTTCATTAACATATTCAGCTGAAAGGGTTTTCTAAATGAGCGCAGAAGTTGGTCTAACTGACGATCGTGTCGTCGTGAATTAGCCTATACATGTTAATTACATAAGATTGCACTACCTTTCACTTTTTTAAATAAATTTTGTACAAACAGACTATAAGTGTGACCTATAAGCCTATAAGATTTTCGGTTATACCAAAAGTAGTTGTCAACTTTGTTATTTTAAACAAAACAGCCTGTATATTATTACATGTTTGAATTCCCAGTTCAATTTTTGTTTGGTGAAACAACTATATCCAACCATATTTAAAATATTTTCTGAAAATTTTTTACAGATGGACGAATGTAGATGAGCTTTTACAACTGTGAAAGTGTTCAACTTGAAAAACTGAAATTTTTCAGATCTGTTGTCTGTATAGGTTAGGATTAGAAGCCGTATGAATTATTCAAAAATCTTATACAGCGTATCTGACAACTACGGTTAAATCTTTAAATAGAAAAAGTGTTAAAACTTTTATTTTTAATAAAACTACCTATTTTTGTAATAAAAAAAACGAAAAAAAATCCTAATCATTACGCATCTAAAATGGATACATTAGGAAATTTTATATTGTAACACAATTTTCTTCAAAGCAAAGAAGTACCCGGATTGAAGATTGATATAGATGAAGATTGAAGCTTATGTAGTTTGTTAAAATGTCATCTAACTTTGAAGATACATGAGTAGAGATATCCAAGGTAGGGAAAATTATAACTTTTTAGTGTTTATTCGACTCATGAGAGGGAGTTCATGTTGCCTACTGGTTTCCCCGAGAGTCGACAAAACGCGAGTCTACCAAAATTCCCCTATCTTACTCATCTCTAGTCATGAGTAAGCCTGCATTAAGCCTGCTTATTAGTCTCATAAGATTAGGTTCGTGCTGCCTACTGGTTTCCACGAGTGTCGACAAAACACGAGTCTGTCTAGTCTTTGCTAATTTCGTGGAGCGCACACTCGTTTCTGCAGGCTTACTAATAAATTTAATACTCAATTGACTCATGACTAAGCCTGCAGAAGTCCTTAGGGACCTACTAAAGTATCCCCTAATACGCCAAGCCACACATCAATAGAAAGTCCGTGTTGAAATCTGAGTGGATTCTTCGTATCACAGAAATAATAGTTCTTTCTATTGGAAATTAGATTCATCGCTCCAATGAATTAAGTTTAATAAATTGTTAAGCCAATTACAAAATTTCTGTCGCCAGCACTTAAATCTTGTACTCATTTAATTTTATACGGAGTCATTTTGTTTTTTTAGTATAGAAAAGATTTTATACTGATTTATTCCTAAATCAGCCACTACTTGACGTATTGAATTTTGTGGTTGCACTCTAAAATGTGCCAATACAAAAACATAATTTGTAGGACTTTTATTTCTTACCCTTCGTACCTGAGCAATAAAACAGCCGTTTCTTTGTAAATTACTTTCGAACTTCATAAAAATAAGAGGACGTGGATGTCGTCTTTCTAAATACATCACACAAGCTTCTCTATTATTGGCATTACATCTGATGTACATAATCAGCAAAGCAATTTTTTCATCATTAGAATAATGATCACCCATTTCGTGCTATTAGGATAAGAATAATACATGGGAATTTCCTCAGTTAGTCGCTAAAGCTATAATAATTGATTTCACCGTTTATCTCCTCGAAGCGATGTATTTAATTCGCCTAAGCGTACATTTGTTATTTATATACATGTATCTTTCCTTTTAGAAAACGTAATAAAATTAGGTACGTTCCATTTGAAATTCTGATTATATTTGCTACATCTAACATATTTAATATTTTTCTTCCATAACATTCTGGCATATCTCTAAAAGCAGCCAAAATATCTGCTGTGACAGCTAAAATCAAGCAGACTGCGTATCATTTAATTTTCAATTATAAAAAACAGTGACAGCACACAAACAAGGAGAATTGAAAATGCAATAAAGTGATATCTAGAACATGCAATATATTTGCCGTTCGATATCCACAAAAACAAGGACAGTTACCAAATACAGTTAAACGAATAATTCAGAAATTGAAAAACTTCGGATAGGTCAAGGCAAAAATTCAGAAACATAATTGTGCGAATTTATTTTAATAAGGTTTCAAAAGCACGTGTTATCTAGACGGATGAAGAAAAATTTAAAAGAAATTGTCTATTTAGCCGGTATAATTCTCATTACTGAAACAATTCGAATTCGCACGTATTTAAAAGAGAAAACTTCCAGGAGAATTAGCAAATCAGTTCTATATTGTTTTCTAATGGCGATGATTAACTTGTATATCTCCAAAGTTGGTCTACGCTTTTACAAAAATTAAGCTAATTATGTTACAGTTAAATATCTTGAAAAATATCCATTTTAGATACGTAATATGAATTTTCTTTTCTTTTTTCACAACCGATTTTTCCAATTCCATTCCAATTTTATAGGAAAAGGAAAAATAGGTAGTTGTATTAATAAAATCAATTGTTGACGTTATTTCCATTTGAAGTTTAATTGTAATTGTCGGATACGCTGTATAATATTTTCGAAAAATTCATTTGGTTTGTAATCCTATCCTATACTAACCAAAAACATAATGTTAAGATAGCTTAGCTTCCTCATGGTACTGATGGAATAATTCACGGCAAACGCAACAAAAGGAGAGAAAAAAATACACTAACACACGGACATGTTTCTGCCTACCCGGCGTCATCAGCGTGGTTTCGAGAGTATTTTTTATCTCTACCTTCTATCGCTGTTGAATATTCCGACAGGCTTACCATGATGTATATAAACAGAACACATCAGAAAATGCCTAGAAACAATAACCAAAAAATATCATGCTAAGATAGCTTAGCTTCCTCATGCTATTGATGGAATAATTCACGGCAAACCCAACAAAAGGAGAGAAAAAATTTTTTTTAGGCAACAGCGATAGAAGGTAGAGATAAAAATACTCTCGAAACCACGCTGATGACGCCGGGTAGGCAGAAACATGTCCGCGTGTTAGTGTATTTTTGTCTCTCCTTTTGTTGCGTTTGCCGTGAATTATTCCATCAATTGTTACCAAATTTTACGCGCTAACGAGTTTAACTCGAAACAAAATACTAAAATAAACCAAGAAGGTAAACCAACAACCTACCTGCGATCCTAAACTTAAGCTGCTCGAGATATTCCTGGGGCCGCCAGCACAGTTGGAGATGGGGTGGGTATACGTGAAGGTAAGAAACTCTATTAGCGCCACCACGTCGACTATTAATAAAATAACCCAGGCTTACTCGTATGCAATGCCATAAGCCAACGCGGAAGTCTTATGGCTGTGGAGCGAGGTCTTTTGCACTTAAGTACAGGTGTAAGAGGTTGAACTCACGATTGCAAGAAATAGTCAAAGTAGATTTCAGTAATAAAATTGTAAAAAAAGAATTAGTGTTTATTATAAGAGTAATAACAAACACAGTAAAGGGTTTAATTACTCAAAGTATTATAATTAAAAGAAAACAAATAAAAGAATTAAGGGTGAATACGAGTTCATAACCTTAAATTGTAAAGGTACATATCGTTTTGCTTAGAACGTAGAAAATGCGCATGTTCGGTGTCCTTTACAGTTTCGGAACTATTATCAAATTTCTCGGAAATAGCAACTCGAACTCTAAATATACTCAAAACTGTTAATATTAACATTTGTTACCCTATAGTTGTTATCCCCTTTACATTCTTTAGACAGCTGAAGGCTTATAACATGGTTATACATCAAATTTAAAGTTACGGTAAACTCAAACACAGCTGAAGGCTAAATAATATTAACGAAAATATATAAAATTTAACAGCCCTTCGGACTGCTACCTGATGGAATTGCAGTAGCGAGTTCCTTCCTACTGGTACGGTAGCTCTAATGAAGTTGTAGGTTTGTTGCGGATACTCGGGGCAGGTACCAAGTGTAGTAATGGGTACTAGCGACAATTCCTATCCAAGACGTAGACGAGGATCTCTTGTACGGACCCCTCGTACAAATACACGTACCAAATTAAAAAAAAAAAACCCTCTGGATGTAGTTGAGGGTACGCGAAAACTAGAAACACGTGCTCTTGCGGGTAGTCAAATCCCTACTAAAATCCCTTATCAAAAGGTAACGCTTACCAATCCAAATTGTCTCAACAAACAAGTGGTTAAGCTTAGGAGACACCAGTGACTATGAATCCTTAATTAAAGTTATACAACTTTGTACGGTAAAAGTATCACTGATCTTGACTACACGAGCGTCGCATTCAAAATGATCACATGGATGCCCAACGACTTCCGAGGAGGTACGTCGAAAAAAAAAAAGCCGGAAACAGTGCAAATTCTAGAATTAACCTCTATCGCGAAACTTGTGTACAACTCAACAAATCGAAAGGAACTAACCACTTAAGAATATTAGCAGCCGAAAGGATAAAATTAAAGTGCGGGATTAAAAGAAAATACGTTTGATAAGAACCTATCTCTAAACAAAACCAAATATTACATTAATACGCGGATTTACACCTCGAAATAATAAATAAACAACCAACTGAATCCATAATATTGAACGCAGCCCTCTGTTCGATAAATACCGTTCAACTACCGCCTCTCACGTCGCTTCTATGAACTACGAATGTCTCTTAACCTAACAAAAGCAAAATAAACAATAGTCGAAAACCCAAAATAAATCGGAAAATACTCCAAAGTAAGGTAAGACATTACGTAAAATACAATAACTAAAATAGAAGAAACCATAGGAACAGCCCTATAACGAAATAAACCGATATTGAAGCGTAAATAAATGAGAGATTAGCGTTACAATGCACGAACGAGGCGTTCTGGAGAAAACATATGACTTACACCGCGATATACAGGTATGTTCATAAGTAAAGTACACCACAAATAGTTGCATTAAAATTAAAACAACTTCAGGTGACAAAAGGCACGTAACAATTCCCTCCCCTACCAGGGTAGAATTTTACAGGGCAACGGGAAAATTCTACATAGGTCATGCCACAATAGGAATGACTAGAAGAAATAAGCAAAGAAGGGGTTCCAAAAATTTACTATATTCCACTAAAATGAACCGAAAATTTAAATTCCCAAAGCGTAAGTCTTGAAAGTCTAACACTCGCAACACAACCATACAGTGCATCTCCATCGATCCTAACCACCACGTGGATCCTTCGGCAATCGGCCGGTACTCTAGGATAAGATAAGCTAACAAAGGAAAGGGTTCAGTTCTGATTGATGGCGCTCCCCGCTCCAGACACAGAATGGCTAAGTTCCATGCTCCCACCAAAATCTTTCGAAGAAAATCCTAAAGAAGGCGGAAGAAAGCGCGCATGAAGCACCGAAAAAAAAAACTCAGACTGAGAGGTGATCATTATTCTCAGCGGCGAAAGAAGAAAAGCCACATCAGAGTAGGAGCCGGGTTCCCACCAAGCCACGTCCATCGCAACGAGCGACAACCATCAGCGTGACGAAGTCACGTCCGTGAAGCAGAACGTCACTTAGAACAAAAGAGAATAGGGCAAATAAAACAGGTTTATTACTACAGTACAGGGAAACAAAGCGGAGAAAGGATGAGGACGTTAAACGAGAGAGGTAAAACTATTGGAAATTGCACAGTATAAGAATCAGCGAAGTCATAAACTTCAACCACTCACGAAACAAAACAAAGGTCCAAATATTCGCTAAACAAACAAATCCCACGAAAGTTATATTTAGAGTCAATGCCAGCGTCGCAAAGACTGAAACTGGTGAGGCCAGAACACAAAAAGAAAGCTAAAGGGTTTGGCCAACAAACAGGGAAGCAAAACGGTTAAACGAGAAAGTCAGAAAGGGAACTTTAAAGTCGCAGTGGCCTACTGGACTGAAACAGCAAAAGCCGATACAAACAGAAACAAAAATAGTCTATCCATATTCCGGAACAAAATATCTTAACCGCGAGAGAAAATTACGAAGATAATAGCAGACTGCCGGAATTCAGCCGTAGGGATGGATGGTGAACGAACTTTTTTGGACACCAACCCCCTGTCGTAAAGAAGACATCATCGATAAGTAATGCGAGAAGAGTAAACTCAATCCTCAAAAATAGACAACAAAATCGGTAAAAAAAAAAAAAAAAAGGGTAATTTACTTCCAGAAGTTAGTCCCACATAACCAACTCAAAGCTCCTATTCACGATAAGAAATGGGGAACTAAAAGTGCAAGGGAAGACTGAATGATTTCGATCGCCTCTTACGATCGGGTCATGACACCCACAGGAGTATTCGTCGGCCCACCTGTAGACCAAGACAACCTTAATCTTCGGAAGGATGCGCTTTCAGATGCTCACTAGACCAGGAACCCGGTAGGATATCGCCATCACAAGTTTTCAGTTCGTAGGTGTCGGTAGAAATTCGTTTATGTATCAGAAAAGGTCCCACATATTTATCAGCTAGCTTCGCCGAATAAAACTTAGCTGCGTCCGATAACGCAAAATTCTTCCTCCAAACCATTTGATTTGGTAAGTATTCAACTCTTCGTCGCCTCAAGTCATAACGGATTTTCGATTTCTCATAGGCTTTCTGTAGACGGATCTTGATGTCTCGATATAAGTGCGCGAAATTCTTCGACCTTTCTATAAGTTCATTAGGATCTTGGGGGGTAATAACTGGTTCATCGTCAGTTACGCGCTCCGCATGTCTTTCACCGGTAATATTGATCTCTCGTCCAAAATTAACGAAATAAGGCGTGAGATCTGTAACTTCGTGTTTGGCGGTACGTAACGCGCAAGTCACTTTAGGTAGAAGAATATCCCAATTGCGATGGTTATCCGATACATAAGCAACGAGCATAGTTTTCAAAACTCTGTTGACGCGTTCAACCGGATTACTCTGAGGGTGATAGTAAGAAGTGTAAGACGTCCTAACGCTATACTCTTTCAAAAGATTGCGATATTCCTTAGAACGAAATTGCACACCATTATCGGAAATGATTCTACGCGGTACTCCAAATAGAAGAAATACGTCATTCTCAAGATGCTTAACAATAGCGGGAGCGGTAGCTTTACGAAGAGCAAAAGTAAGAACGAATTTACTAAAACAATCCGAAACGACCAAGATGTAACTATTGCCATGCTTCGTTCGAGGAAGGGGCCCAACTACATCCACGCTAAGAACTTCCCAAGGCCTATCGATCTGTGAATGACCACCCATACGACCGGGAGGTTTCTTCTGTTCTGGCTTGGTTCGAATGCATACAGAACAATGTTTCACATATCTAATAATGTCAGCGGACATTTTAGGCCAAAAATATTTTTGCGCGACTCGATTCAACGTTTTGAGAATCCCTAGGTGCCCACTGGTAGGTTCATCATGACAAGAATGAATTATCTCATTTCGCCTCTCTTTGGGTACTACTACCTTCCAAGCGTCTTTGTCATCAGCAAAATAGTTAACAGAGCGTCTAACATGTTTTAAGAGTTTACCCTCGAGAATCTGGAACGTCGGATATTTAGATGGATACCGTCGTACGGCATCAACTAGTTTAATATACCATTTGTCGGAAATCTTATCGGTAGAAATGGCGTCAAGTATAGGGACAGAGCGAGATAACGCATCGGGAACTACATGATCCTTGCCTTTGCGATGTTCAACAGAAAAGTCATACTGCTGTAATCGAACAGCCCATAGAGCTAACCGTCCACTAGGGGAATTCAACTTGTTCAACCAACACAAAGAATAATGGTCGGTTACCACAGTAAAGTGTGAACCTTCCAAATAAGGACGTAATTTCTCTATTGCCCACAGGACAGCAAGACACTCTTTTTCAGTAGTAGAGTATTTTCTTTCCTGCGGAGTCAGGGACTTACTAAGGTAACAGATGACATTCTCCTGATCATTAACCCTCTGACTGAGTACGGCACCTAAGCCAAAATCTGAAGCATCCGTTTGCAAAACGAACTCTTTGTCAAAATCGGGGCAAGAAAGTATCGGAGCAGAAACTAACCGTTCTCTAATCTGCTGCCAAGCCTCTTCGCAGGCCTCATTCCAAACAAAGGGTCTGTTTTTACGCAATAAATTCGTAAGGGGAGCGATAACGGTAGCGAAATTGGGTACGAAACGTCGGTACCATGATGCCATACCAACAATACGTCTAACCTCAGTGACTGTTTTCGGTGTAGGTATCTCCAAAATAGCCTTAACCTTCCCAGGATCAACAAGAAGTCCACGATGGTTAACGACATATCCGAGATAATGTAGTTCTTCTCTACAAAATTGACACTTGTCACGACTCAAGGTTAATCCAGCTGCTCTTAAACGTTCGAAGACCTCACGTAAAGTTTCCAAGTGCTGCTCGAAAGTTTGGGTGACGACGATAATATCGTCCAGATACACGAATACCCTAGAATATAATTCAGCACCAAGAACTTGGTCTATAAACCTTTGCCATGTGGCTGGCGCGTTATGCAACCCAAAAGGCATTCTTCTGAATTGGAAGAGTCCTCTATTAGGAACCGTAAAAGCAGTGAAGGGTCGAGAAGCTTCCGCCACAGGAATTTGCCAATAAGCCGACTTAATGTCTAATGACGTGAGAAACCTAGCATCTCTAAGTTTATCAAGCGTATGCGCTACGTAAGGTAGAGGATATGCGTCGCGCTCGGTGACTCGATTGAGCCTGCGAAAGTCAACACAAAAGCGGTAACTCTTGTCCTTCTTAGGGACTAAAAGAATAGGGGAAGACCACGGACTATTCGATCTTTCGACCACTCCAAGGTCTAACATTCTGTCCAGTTCAGCATTGACGATGTTCTGCATCGCTGGGGAAAGAGGGTAATATCTTTGCTTAATTGGAGGACCCTTCGCTAAAATATTGTGTTCCACAAGCGTGGTACATCCTAGTTCTACACCATCATTCGGAAAGGAAGTGCTCAAAAATCTTTCTAGACACTCACGTTGGGCAGCTGTCAAATGTGATTCAGCCTGCAATGAATCAACTACTGGAGGCTCTGAAGAGAAGACCCACTCGCCACGCCGTAAATCAGGTACAATACCCATAGTTTTCCAAAAATCAGTTCCGAGAATCAAAGTATGCGATAAGGTCGGTACAACTAGAATGTCGATAATCTTTTCACGTTTCTGGAGGCAAACGGGTACAGAAATTTCACCGATAACATTGCATTGTTGCCCATTAGCAACCGTACAAAAGGTAGATTTACGTTTCAACGGAATTCCTAGTGACTGTAGAATCTTCCAACCCGGTTCACCGACTATCGTGCAAGAAGCTCCGGAATCGAGTAAACCCAACAGGGTCTGACCAAAAATTGTAACAGAAAGGTAGGGTCGTTCATCCTCTTCTGCATGTGCCAAAATAAAATCGAGTTTAGTTTTCTGTTGGATAGCCGCTAAACTACCACGACGCCCTAAACGGCTACTTAGTGCGTCACGCTTCCGTTTCCCGAACATACAGGACACGTTGCGACCGTTACATTAGGTCTACCGCAACGGTAGCAATGTCGTTTACGAGGTTGTCGACATTCTGCAGACCTATGCCCATCACGCCTACAATTCCAGCACTTAATCGCGGGTTGATTGGGAGTTATGGAGTGACACGTTCGAGAGGGATTGTGCCCTTCAACGTAAGCAAGATCTGGTTCTAAAACCTTTGACCGATTAGGTGGAGGAACATACGCGTCCACTGAAGCTTTACGCGCTTCTATCTGACGTCCGTATTTCAAAAGCTGCGCAATTGATGGAATTTCTACAAGTCCAAGTTGTGTTTGGTAAAAAGGTAAAAGATTCTTCAATAGAATTTTCAACTGCGTTGACTCAGGGACTTTAACCGAAAGGCGCGAAAACAAATTTTTCATAACGGAGATATAAATGCCTATCGTCTCATGCGGACCCTGCGTACGTCGCTTAATCTCGTCAAAAAGCTTATCGTCGTAATCGGAAGTTAGAAATTCTGCGCGGAGACCGTCAACAACTTCTGTCCACTTCGAAAAACAATTCTGGTTAGCGCGAAGCCAAATCAGCGCATTACCGGTAAAAAGATCAACAGCCGAATTAAATAAAATCTGTTCGGTAGAATTCCTAGCAATCCTCAACTCTTCAACGCGTTCAAGGAAAGCACCCAACGATAAATCTTTAGGATTTCCCGAGAATTTAACACCCCACTGCGAAACTGGAACAGGTTTCACGACCAAACGAGGAGCTGTTGCGCCCAAGTCTTCACCTGAATCGCTCGAAGAACTAATATCTGTATCTGCTTCTTCCGTTACTGCCGAGAAATCTAGCAAGGTATTGTTGGCTAACGTAGAATTTCTCGCAAAGTCCTTTGCCTTAGAAACGAGAGTAGACGATAAATTGACTAAACGAACCAACATTTGGGAACGCTGCTTCCGTTCGATGTCAGTAGTCGGAACGCATCGATTAGCACGGTTAAAGGTAAACGCGATTGTTGTGGAGAGCTTACGAAATGCTGCAGAAGTCCGAGTATCAGAAAAGTTAACTAGCGCATCAGAAATAGCTTCAATTTTCTCTTCAATCGCGGCAGAATCCTCAATGAAAGAAAACGGATACTCCGGCATGACAAAAGCAGAATTACTAGCCAATTTACGAAGTTGTCTCAAGGTTCTACGCATTGACTCTACCGAAGATAACTCCGAGACACCCAGTATCTTAAGCTCATACTCTAATTCCTCCTTGACCAAACGATTAATTTCAACTTTACAATCCATGATAAGACAAAAATAACCGAGACAAAATTAAAAAAAAGAAATTCCACACACCCCTAGCGTGAGGTACCAAACTTCAATAGCAACCCGAAAGGAAAAATAAGAAACAAAAGGGCC
>CACRWG010004718.1:0-16831 GCA_902654985.2 Oryctes borbonicus
TACTCGTTCTAAGAAAGCACCTAGCGACATATTGCTAGGACTTCCAGGTACCGGTTTAGGTACATATGAAGAGACGGTAGGGCTTTGTGAAGCGGTTGCGGTAGCTACTTCAGGTTTCGAGCCCTCCGTTTCGGCTTCATCCTCAGGAGTTCCTCCACAGAAACATCGAGTACGCTAGTCTATAGAATAAATGAGGTACGTTTCAACCTCGTGATCTTAGCCCATAATCGAGACGATAATTCTAGGGATTTAACTGAGACATCAGATCGATGCTTAATCTGTTCTTTAGTGATGACCTGTGCATTATTTATTCGTTCATGCATGAAGGCTAATGCGGCAGTGATCTTAGGGTAGTCTGAGCGCTTAACGTGGGGCTGTTACGACAACGAAATCGATAAGCGAAGCCTACATAATGACAAAAAAAAGACGAATAAAAGCTTGAAATTTGGGAAAGGAAAATTTTGAAGAAAACATTAGGAGGCGTAAGAACAACGGAAGATAAATGGAGAAGACGCACAAATATAAAAGTAATGGACCTGTACAAAAGGCCAAGATAACAATAAGAAGTTCGAGCGCAAAGGATGATGTGGTTAGAGCACATCACTCGAATGCCGAAAAAAAAAAAGTACCTAGCTTGAAAAGTGTTAAGTGAAGGAGAAGGTTCGAGAAAAGAAGAGAATTTGTGCCTTCTTAGTTTCATTTAACTGTCGCTTTTTTTGCGATAATAATTATAAATATTTATAAGAAAACACTCTTTGTTAATAGTGATAATAGTGTTAATAGTGAGTTGTTTGTGTCTCGATGTTATTTGCTATCTTTTGTGTGAGTTGCCTGTATATAACGATAACATCTCCGTCTCTGTCGAACGATCCACGTTTTTATCGGTTTGTTGTGCTGTTTGTTTAAAGTATTTCTTAATAATTCCCCATTTCCATGCCTTATACAGGCAAAAACCAGTTTAACGAGAATGGCACGCTAGGAATTCTACAGACAACGCTCGCACATTGTCAGTTGTTATTGCAAAAACTCATTAGTTATAAATTCATTTATGGAAAACAACACCTTTTATTTCTAGCCAATCGCACGGCTCCTATTGAAGCGTTCGTTTGTCCTACGTGCTGGTGTCTTTTGCCTTTACAAATTGATTGAATATTCTCTCTTATTTCCTCAAAGAAAATAACCTTGTTTAATATTGCAATGTGCTCGTATAATGATTATTTACTATTTTATTTTATTATTATTTCCTTACGTTGTATTGTCAGCGCCATCAATAGCTCTACCTACAAATTATTGAAGTACGTTTCTAACCTTCAAAAACCTTACGCTGGATACAGTGATTCTTTTATCCAAAATTTTTAATATTTTGGCAAAAGAATGAAAGAGTTGACGGTAAATCCTGGTGGTTTATTTATCAGCTTTGGTGCAGAATCCTCGTCTCCAATGACTATTTCCAGATTGGTGGAGCAAGTTTTGGGCGCAGCTATGGAATCTCCTATGTCTCCTCTGCGACCAATATTTTTGTGGAAGGATTCGAAGAATAAGTCCTATTATCTCACAATCTTAAGCTAAAATGCTGGTACAGGTACTTTCTCATCTGGCCTTGTGGTAAGCAATTTCCTATCATTTCTGAATATCTAATTTGATGCCATATGCTTCACCATGGAGGTCGAATCAGATTGCCACCCAGGCCAAAATAAGCCCAATGAGCCATTTCCATTTCTGAACCCAATTCGCTCCCTCATGAACTGAGACTGAACATCACGGAAACTCTGATCCGCAATAATTATTTAATAATAATTAATTTCCATAAGCGAGCGTATCTACCCTACTTTTAAGGTGGCATAGATCGCATCAGCAAGATCCTCTTCAGGAAAAAAAAAAAAAAACAATTTCATGCTCCCAGATCAGAGATCCTGATTCCCGGTGTCTAGCAGATTCCATGTTCGTAGCACTTTTTTTCCAAATTGAGGTTCCTATTAAGTCAGTGTAATAAAGGCTTTTGTGCTTAAATATAATAATAATATACATATTTTTCAAATGTGCTGCACTGCAATAAAGGCAGAATTTTCTTCCGGATTCGGTAGTGCATCGTTTGCGGCGGTCAACGTTTAGCCGTTCTATTTTCACTAATTGAAAAGAAAAAAAAACTGCGATTTGCAAACAATGCAAAAACCATACTCAACTGACCTAGCAAAAAAAAAAAAATAAACGCAAATAAATTCAATGTTCTTGACATCGATATATGCAAGTACCGCGGCTTTTAAATCGAAACCCGTGTCGTAAGCGACGAATGAGCAACAACAACGGACCGCTAAAACCGCTCGTTTTCCCTGTTTTGTCACCGATTTCGCTCGCCCAAATGCATTCAACACGTATTACTCATTCGTTTAATTAAAAACATTGCGAAATTTCATATGAAAATAAAATCGCGCTCGTGTAAAATGAAGGATATTACTTTAGAAGTGAAATTAAGGTTGTTTGAAGTTGAGAACGTTTGTTAAATTAAATAGAGATTTTTTTCTTTCGAAGAAATAACAGGTTGAAAAGTAACATTGCATCTCATAACATTCCTAGATTTAATTTATTGCACCATGTCTTGGAGGAATTTGACCCAAATAACCTCGCTTCGCATTCAACGGCGGCAATCTGAAATATGCACTGGTAATACGTACTGGAAATAAAAATTTTACGTTTACGTAAGCAACTCTTAAAGGTAGGAATGTTATCTGGTGATTTGCGAGTTAATTGTCGCTTTTATCCGTCTCTAAAGTAACTTGAATTTCCGTATATTATCCAGATAATGATCTTATCTACGAAAGTGTGGAAATCTTAATTAAGTCGAGGGAAAAGAAACCTTGTCGAAGTAAAAATAAATCGGAAAATCGGAGAAAATCAGTTTTATTTCTAATAATCTTAATATCATTTTAAAACTTAAACAATCATCAATTTTTCTAAATAATCACCACTTCAGCGTAAGCCCTGTGGCAATTTTTGTAAGCCTCCGTGTCGTTGAACAGGCGTCTGAAACTTATCTTTCACCTCATCGGCTTTGCTGAAGTTCCAGCTAATCGTCCTTTCAACTTATAAAGCAAGTGAAGCAAGTAGTCACTGGATGTTAAGTCATGCACGTTGAATCCACATCGTTGCAGGGGATGGAGCTTTTGGACACTCTAAAATACTTCAAAATAGTTTCCTTCTTTTCAATTCAAAGATCCTCTGAAAGCTTTTCTACGATCGACAGAAGCTTCAGTAAAGTGTTTATTTATAAAAGCGAATTCGTAGAATTGATTTCTTGAGCTCCCATCAAGCAACCTCTTTTACTTTTTAAGTTACACCCCGAAAAGTTCAAAAGATTCAACGGAAATTTCCGAAACATTTACAAGTTCTAGCAGCATTCATTGTGGTTCCAGAAGCCACGAAGGAATTCCAACAAGCCTTTGTTTGAATTTCTGCGACTTGGAAGCAGAAGAATTGTAAAGATTTTGAGCGCTGGAGTTTTACTTTTAAAGCCATGAAACCGAGATGAAAATTTTCCTTGACGATGTTTAATAAAAATACTCTTGCCGTTACTTAAGCTTTATTTTATTGTATCTTTTGTTCACGATTTTCGAGTTAAGGGAACTTAGGAGGTGGGCGGTAAAGAAGATTCAATCTAATGCAGTATGCGTTTCATTGGTTTCCTTTAGAGGGAATGCAAGAGTTGCAAAATTTCCCTTTACTTCGCCCCCTTCGTAAACGCCAACAATATTTATTTAATATAAGCTTTAGTGGAAAAACCGGCGACTAAAGGGGTGATAGAAACGGGGATGAAATTATTTCCTTAACAAGAATACCGCTACCCTCGTGATTACAAATAACCCCCCCAAGCCAAAACTAAGCATCCTATCAAGGTGCGGGAGCGAGGAACATCCGCACAAAGAGTTTCCCTGCGTCCCCAGTCCTTCAGCGACCTTACTTTTGGGACTACCCTCGTGCGTATTTTTTCCCACTCACCCAACATATTTATTTATAATTTGTAGTTTCTGCAAGCATAATTAAGCATAACATTAACATTAATTTATTAAGTCACCTTCTTCCTTTTTTGCAGTTAGAACCAACACCACTACCTCCACCACCACCGACAAGAACACAAACCCACCAAAAAAGGACAATGCACGAAAGGCAAAGATAAACCGCAAAAATTCACCACTCGAAAATGTCAGAATCAACCCCAATCTGCAGATGCAGAGTCCTTTACCTTGGCAGCTCGGTACCACAACAGACCAAGGATGGTCTGCAAGGAATACAAGAGCCTTTGCAGGAGTTGTATCCGGATCAAGGAGCCACCGGAGCTAGAGGAATAGACAGTTGGCTCAGTGTTTGGTCGAATGGTATTCTCTTGGAAAATGTGGACGAGAATCATAAGAAGATAACTAGGTTTTTCCCAATTGAGAGCTTGCATTATTGTGCGGCTGTAAGGTGAGTGTCCCAGTTGCTGGAGAAATAAAAAGGAAGTGGAACTTGGAAAAGGTGATCCTTGGTGTCACGGTTGAAGCGTGGTTTTTTTAAGGTTTAGGCGCGTGGCCCAAAATTGTGGATAACAGCTTCAGGGTGGAAAATTTTGAGTTTATACATAGTTACCTAAGTTTTTATTTTTTAATGCTTGTCCGTGCGGGCTTTAGGCTAACACAAGAACTTGTTAAATTCAGAGTTATTTTTTTAATGTGGTTTCCTTGCTAGTTTCCCATCACTTTAATCTGGATTGGTCAAAAATTCAGTAATCATTTTGATCATCATTTTCCTAAGTACTGATAATATTTTTTTTCATTGCTACAAGACGTATTGGTTACAGAGCTAATAATTCAAAATAATTAAATCCACGAAGGCAAAGAGCATCAACACATCCGAACAAAGGAATCCGTTTCATTTACCTCATTTTTATTGATGACCTCATCATCACTTAAACGCTACGAAGCAATCTCGAAATAACATCTTCGTTTGAATCCTCAATGCAAAAACAATAACATCCCGTTGCAAAAAAATAATCTTCCAAGAAATTAAGTAACAGCTTAAATATACACCGCTGACCTCTACGTTTGCAATTACGAAATATGCCACAAACTACCAGTTCGCGAGGCATCTATGAAAGCCTATTATTGACGTATTATGCATCTGCTACATATTTTCTGCGTTTGTTCTTATTTCTTTCCGATGTTTTCAAAATCTTGTCGCTTGTATTATCGACTGCGCGAGGTAATTTATTCTTCTAGACGGTAGCCAGCTAGCTACTAGTTTAAGTTGGAAATTGGCCACTTCCTCGAAATAATGATCTGCGTCTACAGGTACTTACTCGATGTGCTCGCAATAAGAATGAGATTTTACCTATTTGCATTAATGTAATCTGGTTGATGGATGGATAATAAAGGAAGAGCATTTAGACTAAGAGAGTTGGAAAGATGTATCTAGAATGCGAAGTAAGAAATATCGAATTTGTTTTGTTCTATTGTTTTTTTCAATAGATAAAAGTAGTAGTAACATCCCAAAGAATTAATTGGCTTTATTGGAAATGAAGTTGGCTTCAAAATTTGAATTTTCCAAAATGAATAGTGAACATTCAAAGTAGTTGGAAATCATCAGTCGAAATTCAGCTCAACACCATCTGGTGTTAGCAATAATTAACTATTTTATTGCTTCGTCCTCAATGTGATATAATAAATTGCTACGTTTAACTCTCCGATGAACAAAAGATTCACTTTTATGTAATAACGAGACGGAGGTAATAAACCTCAGCTGGTAATTTCTCTTCCGATAATTATAGCATGTCACCCACTTTTTATAAGTGTATCATTTCACGCGCTCATTATCTTGAATATTACGTTAAAAAATATTCAGAACAATGGCTCACATAAACTAAGAAATTGTCTCTTCTTTTAAGGAATTTAGGCTTCCTGGTTGAAACCGCATCGTAATTGCAAGAGTCTCCCGACGTTTCGTCCTCAATTGTATGGAGCTTCTTCCAGGTTGTTGCATGTTGAAACGTTGCTGTGAGAAGAATAATTACCGTTTGTCAAGGACAAAACTTCTCTCTTACACACCCAGGACCTCTGTTTACCGGATGTCTTCTTCTTGAGCTAGTATGTTTAATGGTAATGGTATTATTCCAGAAGAATCTCAATAGAAACGATGTCCACTAATTCTTCTCACAGCAGCGATACAATATGCAACAGCCCAGAAGAAGCTCCACGTAATTGAGAGCGAAACGTCGACCGACTCTTGCGGTTTCAACCCGATAACCTAAAACCGCGGAAGTTTGCAACAAATTGTCTTTTATGTTTCCAGGTATGTTCTAGTCCCCGAAAAAAATACTTTGCACACGCCAAGTCCACGCTTTCTTCCGCTAGACTCGCCCTTCGCGAGGACTCCGAATCCAGTCCATCCGCCTCTGTTCGCCGCCATTTTGAGACGTACCACCGGCATCAAAGTGTTGGAGTGTCACGCTTTTATTTGTAAAAGGGAAGTGGCAGCTAACGCCCTCGTAAGATGTTGTTTTCACGCCTACGCAGATTCGTCTTATGCCAAACAAGTGGATACTGCTGGAAGCATATACGGTACTTTGGCTTCTGAAAGGATGTCAAAGGAAAAGGTAAAAATTTTGATAATTTGTAGAAAATTGATTGCTCTGGTTCCTTCCTGCAATTGGATAAATGAGGGAATTCTATTTTGAGGAATGCAGTCTTATATTTGAAGCCAAAGCATGATCAAAATCAAATAAAAAAAATCAGAAAAAAGCAGGGTCAAAATCTTGTTATTGGGACAGGATCCAGGATTAGATTTGCTTCTATTAGCACCAGAATAAGCTTAAATAGATGATTTGGTCAACAGGATTATCATTAAACACACATACTGAGCGTTAGCAACCACTACGACCTTATCATCAAGCTTCTTCTTCGCACATCATTATTGCAATTTTCTTCATTTTAAAACGAACTATATAAATCTGCTTATTCCAGGTTGAAGATTGGAAAATGAATCGTTCACAATCAGGTTCGACGATGACCATCAACACCATAGGAAAATCCAACGACGAAATCAGCATATATAACGGCGACGAGAATCATAAAGTATGGGCCGGTTCTCAAGATAATCTAGATCAAATTTATGGTGTTTATGCATCTTCGACAATCAGCAGACCTTCTCGGCCGAGGCAAATATCAGCCCCCGTATCTGTACCGCCCCCGCCAATGAAAGAAAAAAATAAGAAGAAGAATAAAAACAAGGCTTTAAGTGAAAGTAGAGAAGAATTATATCCGACGATGAATGGTAAAGCTAGCAGCGTATCAGGTAAGGTGATTCTTTGTTGCTGGGTTTAAGAGATCAAAGTGTTTTGTTTCTCTTTTAAAAGGTACTATGTTGAAGCCGAGGAATCACCAACCGCCCCTCCAGCAACCGATTTACATCATGGCACCGCCCCATCCGCACCAAACCTTACCGAATCCCAAATTCATGAAACACCACGGGAATACCTTCTCGCACCGGCCAAGAGGGAAAATGTTAATACCAGCAAGGCCAATTCCTCCACCTCTAGTACCTGTAGGGCCAGTAATCATACCAGCAACAATGACTAAAACGAAGAAGAAGAACAGCAAACACACCGTCGAAGAACCCATCTACATGCCAAGCAATAGAGCCCTTTCTCCCGTGGCAAGCTATCAACCTGTAAATTTCCCGCACGAAGCCTATTTGATGCAGCACTACGCAACCATGGAATCGCCCAAACACAAGCAGAAAAGGGACAAAAGCCAGGAGAAGCAAATCCCGAAGATAAACAAGAAATTAACGCAAAGCATGAACGGTTTGGATGATCCCAATTTAACCGACGAAAGTCCTTTTAACACTGGGATCTATAGAAAAAAGGGGCACCTAAATGAAAGGGCCTTTTCCTATTCAATAAGGCAAGAGCATCGATCCAGAAGCTACGGTTCGTTGGCGAATCTAAAATTTGCGACGCCTATTCCAAATGGAGTGCACGACGTAAGTCTTCCGTCACGGCGGAAATTATTTATTTAATTAATTTATTAACTTTTAATTAAAAATTTCTTTTAAGGTTGAAGATAGGGAAGATATGAAGAAAGAAAGGGAAATCATGCAAATGGTACACGATCTTGATCTGTCGGGAGATGAAATTGAAAGATCCGAAGTCCCTAGAGGGATGTACGAGGCTAGAGGAGGTCCTCAAAGTTCTTTGATTGTTTCACCTCAACAGATTAACGGAAAAGGATATAGGAGATAGGTAAATAAACATATATTTTCTTGCTATTGGCAGTCAAAGGAATAATTTTTTAATTTTCTCAGATAAATATGGAAACGTAAAACCGACTGATAGGATAGGACCTCAAGAAGAAGAAGACTTGATACAATTCGCACCAATCAATTTCGTGTGACATTCATCAAGGAAAATGTCACAAAAGTAAAATTCGATGTAGATCTGTATATAGACGAATAAAAGATCGTTTCTTTTTTTAATACAAGTTTGCTCAATTTAACGTATTAGAAAAGAAAGGAATAAAAAACGAACGATAACTAGATGAAGATGTTTCATATTTAATCTAAGTATGTTAAGAGAAGTTTTTATATATATATATATACATATATTTTATCGACTATATATATATGTTATCGATTTTTATACGGAATGTTTGTTAAATATCACTTTTACAATGCGAAATTCGTTGCTAAATTAAAATTCGATGAAAAGGGAAATCCTACCGACTGCGCCATAATGTTGTTCTTCACTATTGAAGCTTCTAAATAGAATTCAAATTACTGGAATGCGTTTATCGAACATTCTGTATGTTATAATAATACTTCCAGCTACCAAATAATTTATTTTAGATTTATATATTAAATATAGCATGTAATTAATTAAATGTAGCTCTAACTTAAACGATAGTACCTTATTTTTTGATTTCTTGTTTGTATTTTTGAAAGTAACATAGATATTATTATGAAGATGTAGTAATATTATTTGTATTTTTAGATTTTTTTTCTGTATATAAAACATAAACATAAACACAACATATGATAAGTTCAATGACGTAATATAGCTAGGAATCTAGTATCTTCCTTTTTTAAATTTTTTTAGAGATAGAGCATGATTTATATTTTACGTTTAATCTGGATCTGTCGAAAAATATATTATCTTGTTGAAAAAAAAAAAATAGATTAACAAACAAGAAATAATGTATATCTAATATTATATAACTATTATGTTAAAAATATTAAGCAGTCATTAAAATAATAATAACAACAACGATAATAAATTCATAATAAAAACTTTTAATTTTTAATTAATTTCGAATATATACAGTACGTTTCAAAATACATTCAACATATTAACGCTTTAGGCAACCATTCATACTTACGTGAAATGTATTGTGTATATTTTTTGTTTTTTTTCCTTTATTTTGTATTAAATTAAATATAACGATACCCAATACGTAAAAACACTTATTTAAATATTGTCACGGCTAGAGACGATGATTATTATAATTTTATAATACGACATTATAAATAATAATATAGTGCCATTACGAAAACAAAAAGTATTGCTAAATTTTGTTTATTTTTGTGTGCATTATCCCCTGTATATTCTAGCGTTCTTTTTTTCTAAATATTCTGAAGCATGAACGATAAAATTACGAGAATTTTAGAAAAAAAAATAGAATTGATATAAAAGAAATTTGAGAAATTCTACACTTGCGATGTTCTGAGTAATAAGCTGAGTGGTTTCGCAGAAAAAAAAATTCAAAAATACGTTTTAATTAATAAAAGAAAGACCAAGCGAATTGATTTGATGGATAGTTAATTTCCTAATTAAAAATGTTTGATTAGGCAACCAAAAATACATTATATGATTTACCTAATTCCTTTCACTGGCGCCATCTTTGATGTAACAGGCAAACTAACGAATTTACCGAAATCTACTTTATCTTCAATGGAACACGTCACATTTGATATGTAGCTCCACCTATTAGTAATAGAAAAATTAAAATGGAATTTTTTTTTCTTGCCCACGGTTAACACCTGTTACATCTGCTAACGGCTCAGGTATTACAGGAAAGTATAATAAACGCAGTTGGTACGTAAGCGTTGAAGAATTTACGACAGCTTTCTAAGTAAATAAATGGCCTTTACAGCTGCCATTGCGCCTATAGCCAATTGCACAGCTCAGGCTGATCCCTCCTGTGGTTTGAATTTAAACAGCGTTTCTTTGTATTTCCATCTTGAATCGATTAAGCTATTAAGCGACTTAAGCTATAAACTAAATTGAATTAGCTCGTTATATGAATAATTCAACTTTGTACGTCGTTTCCTTCTGTTTCGTTTCGGTTATTTAAAGCTCTTCACCTAGCGTATGATTTGGTTCAATAACATGCAATGAGTACGTCAAAGTTGGTTGAAGCTATTACCCGTGAGCATATTTAAAAGAAACAGCTGTTAGTTCTCGTTATCGCCGACAAATTGTGACTTAGAATACGAAATGGTAATCGAGAGAAACTGCTACGCATAAGGAAATGTGGATTGTTGATGTTTCCCAGATAAAATGGATTCGAATAATAGTAAAAATCATTCTTTATATATACAGTTATGTAATAGAAGAAGTTAACTGTAATATTTTAACGTGCTCGAACAGTTCACAAAGGACATCAACGCGCCTCGAAAAATGCAAACAAAGACCTAAATAGATATGAATAACAAGTTTTTTAGTGCGTACCACATGTTAATTTGATCTTTCTTCTCGATTAACGCACCATAACAAAGAAGGTATCTGCTATAATGGAATGCTGTATAATATACAGACACTAATTCATTTATTTTCAAGGGAATAGAAGGGCTTTAAGTTTGGCAAAGTTGCAAAATTGTATGTTTATTATGATCCCGAAAAGAAAATTGGTCTTTGAAATTTGAAAAAAAAAAACGAAAAACCTTCTTTTTCCATTTAGCACCATTATTTGGCCTTGTACAAAAAAAATAGTAATAGTCTCCTCATAGTCTGGTGATACGATTTAAGATGACTGGAGTGCTACAAGAGAGTCACATGATCAGCAACGGAGCATTATTGGACGGACCCTAGAAGAAATAGGACAAAAAGGGTACAGAGTCCTTTTGGATTAAACAGAAAGAAGAAACATTAAATTGGATCGGAAGTAGTGGATTTGTTGTATGCCAGGCAAATTTTCCCGATTTAAGTCCTTTTAATTTTTTTAATTATTTTTAATGGTGAGTTGTTAAGAATAATATGAATAAAATTGAAGCCCCACAAAACATTGAATGCTGATGTAATCTCAATCAAGCTTCTGTTGAAATTTATATAGAGCGTGCTTCAGATTTTATTCCACAGCCGATATGGTGATTATTTGAATAGATTTTTTAGCAATTTTTGTCTTAAAATTTAGGACAAGAAGGTAATACAGAAGGGAGGAGAAGTTTCATTTTTATTGTCGAATTAAGCAAAGAATTTTTTCGAGCTCCGAAGAAGGGAACAACGGCGAAATTATGTGGCAAGGTGATGGCCTCAGTTTTTTTTTGAGATGGAAAGAAGATAAACAATAACTGAGAAGTGTTATACATCGTTATTGGACCAGTTGAGCCAAGAAATCGAGAAGAAACGTCCTCATTTGAAAAAGACAAAAATCCTCTTCCATCAAGACAATGCACGGCTGCACATCTGTTTCGCCAGTTTCAATGGCCAAAATTATAGAATGTTGGAAATAGTACAACATCTATCGTGTTCACCGGATTTGGCCCCCAATTTGTTTCCAAATTTGAAGAAATGGCACGGCGGACAACAGTTCACGTCAAGCGAAGAAGTCATCGACCTATTCTGAGGAAAGGTCCTCAGAATAGGTCGATGACTTCTATTTTTCCTCCTCCTATTTTTTGGAGAGCTTAATAAAGCTGGAGAGACTCTTGAACGGCCCCCGTATATGTAGCAAAAACACAACCAATCTGATGATTATTTAAAAAGATAGATTATTTTTTAGAGAAGAATTGTAGGGCAGAGAATGTGCCTCCAAATGCATCTTATGATATCAATACAGGGCGACCCAATGAAATACGTGTAGATACGTTTAATTTTAGTTTCATCTTTGATTTGAGAATAAATAGATTGATTCACCCTTTGTATACAATTAACAGCATTCCAGGGTGTAAAAGGATCCAGCAACATAATTTGCGCTTCTCCCCAGAATAAATTTTCCACGCAATGCCGTGTTTCGTACATCGAAAATAATCAACGCAATACAGTTAAAATCCAGGAAAAGACATAAAAGCATCACAGCATAATGAAGACGTTATAAAACGTATTTTTTTTTTTTTTACAAGCAATTTCAAATAACTTCAAATAAACATGTAGATATGAAAATTAACTCTGATTTCGCCGATAGATTAACTCACAAAATGTTAGGTAACGGTGATTTTATTACGATGGAATAGACTAGCTAGATTTGGGCAATTAAAGTAAGTCATAAAATGTTGATCAAATGATACTGCCATAGTTGGTAGTAAATGTACACCGTTATAAACAAATAGTCGACCGTACAGATTATTTTATCGCTCCGGGAGGTGAGAGATATGTTCTAGTAATGGTTTTTGAATTGTGGATTTTAAGTGGCTTCGCTCAGCCATGTAATCGTTTTCGCACAATAAAAATTGAGGCTCTAAAAGGTTTTTTTTGGAAATTATTTGAAAGTTTTGACAATAAATTAGGAATTTGAGCTAAACAAACGTATGTTTCGAATTATTTTCGAGTTGATTCTCTGTATTTGGTCGTATTTACGAGTAGGTCCTAATGAATCAATTTTAGATTTATAAAAAAAAAATCTGATCTTCTATACTAATAGTTGTACATATAATAGACCCACTGTCCACGTTTAATCAACCCTCAATGGACATGTTGATAGACTTATTATCTGCTTTTCTTCTTCAAATATTTCTCGATTGGGACTATCCATCTATTACAAGGTTGTCAATCCTTTGTTCATGAAATTCTTGTTTCATGTTGATCGATGTTCAATCAACCAAAGAGCTTAAAGAACCAGGAATTTTTCCACATTTTCTTTGTAAGTTCCATGGTCCTGCTGCCTCTGATAAAATAATTGACAAAGTTGACGAAATTAATTTTTAATTGGACAGATCTCTTAAAATACTAAATTAAATTAAGAAAATTCTGTTTTTTGAATCAAAATGGTACATTTTATATTAATATACGAGGGATGTTTCCAAAGTTCTGAGAATTGTGCTGGTTATGGACAAGTCTTGACATGTTTATGCAACTATCCAGTGCAATATAGTTCAATCTGAGTCAGATAGACGCGTTTTCGTAGCAACCATGGAAGACGGGGTTAAATCTCAGAGAACAATAATTTTCTTCTTCTTGTAGAAAAATTATTGAAGGTCTATAAGGAGTGTTTGGTGAGTTTGCAGAGTCTAAAACGATCCACGCAGTGGTCGCCCGAGTACGTCGGCAAACGAAAGAATCATTACTAGCGTGGAGGATTTACTGAAAGAATCAAATTAGGGTACGCCTAGGAGTAGGTACAGGACAAGTTCATGACATATTACAGGATTGTTTGGGCGTAAGCAAGGTTTCGGCCCGCTGGGTGCCAAGAATATTGGGAACGGAAGAGCAACTTATAGGTCTGACAATTGTCGTCAACTTCAAGAGCTGTTAGCCCTTTACGGCGATTAATTTTGGCAAAGAATAATAACCAATTCCTGATCCTGAGACCAAAAGTCTTGAGATCCTGAGACCAAAAGTCAATCCAAAGAATGGCGCAAACCGGAAGAGGGGCCTTCACTGCGAAAAGATTATTTTTATGGATTATCTGCCGAAAGGTACTACAATTAACGCAGAATATTATTCAATTTATGATCCAGTGCGGCAGGCACTTCCCAGAAAACGACCAGGAAAGTTGTATAAGCATCCGTCATTACAGCAGCATAATGCAAGGCCCCATACCGTAAGAAAGACAAAGGATGTTTGGAACGATTTACGATGGAAATTACTTCCGCATCCCAGATCTCGCACCCAGTGATTTCATCTGTTCCCAGTTTTGAAAAAACCTTTACGGGGTGTTCGATTTAAGTGTTTAATTGATCATAAAGAGGTGGACTGCGGACACACCGAAAACGTTCTTTGAGGACGGCTTAAAAAAATTATTTATGGTTGGGATAAATATATTCAGTTAAATGGAGATTATGTAGAAAAACTACATTGGAATACTGATAGTGACCAATACTCGGACCACCAGCGAACCGTCAGAACTTCGTCCTGAAGATGCCAGCAGCAGTGTTCGGCGAAACGTCGACTTACGCCGGCTCAAAATCACGTTCAACAAGCTCGGAAGTACGTACCGTCAGTACGAACTTTAGCATTTTAATGTGCATCGAGAAAAATCTTTGGTGAAATTAAATATTATTGTATTAACCCGAAATATATTTTATATTTAAATATGGCACAAGAAATTCGTTGTTAAAAATTTTTGTTCAAATTAAATCAAGTAAAATATCAATTTTACAATAATTTATTTATTTTAAATACGCTCTATGCGTCCATTTAAAAATAATTCTTATTTATTTTAAATTTATCTTTTTTTTTTTCCATTGAAACAATAATTTTTTATTTATTTTAAATGCCCTTTATGTAACAATTTTCAGTTTCTTTATAGATAGATAGATATTCCCTATGTCAATTTAATAAACACTACACAGGCTTTTAAGGCTGTGTGCTTATTACTGGTGACTTCTTCCGGGTTTCGCTGTGTTAAAATTTTTGCTCGACATTTTGTTAGTCATTCTAGCTGCTTACAATTTGCGTTAATTTTAATCGCGACTCTTCATAAAATTAGTTACCCCCGCGTAAATGTGGCTCCCTACTTTAATATCACAAAAACAAACGTAAAAGTACAGACGAGTTGTAATTAAATTTAATATCACCTTCGACGCGACGCCACTGTTCCCTTTCTTATTTGAATGCATACACCATCTACGCTAAACGTCGTACGCATCACTTCAATTGTTGTTAAGGCTTGCTTTCTTTAAGGTTTTTTTTTTTTTTTGTTTCTCCGTGCAGTGCACCAAGCGAAAAAAATTATAAGCAGGCGGATGTTAGGCCCGCCGAAGACCGCATTCAGTCCTGACGAGGCATCGGTTGGGAGAAGCAAAAGTTCTAGGTTCCAACGCGATGATTTCAACGCTAGACCAAGACGTGTTCTCCCTATTCGTCACGATAAGAGGCGGAAACCATCTTCACGTTTAAATCTGAATTGTTTATCGTTAAAAATTGTGCGATATTGGAATTTATAGTTGTTAATGAATATAAATGATGGTCGATTTAATTTATTTATTAATTGGTGATTTATTAACTTAAGATTTATTGATTCTTTGGTATTAAATGGATATTCGTAATAAAGTAGTGAATTGGTTTAATTTAAAAAAAAAATAATTTAGTTAAAGATGTGATTTAATCATTGCCAGTGATATTTTCGGGAAAACATTAATAATCAAACGAACTTATTTTAAATGTTTTATAGTTTTTTTCTAACGTAAGACTTTAAAAAGAAAGGATTCTGGTGTTGACTGCGTGTTGCACAGAAGTGAATTTGTTTTAAGTTAAATTTTTGGTGAATTTTTCAAATTATGGATCGCTAATACGAAGAGGTAAGTCATATTTCTTCCCGATATTATTTTAAACAAAGAAAATGTAAACAAAACACATCAGAAAATGCCTAAAAACAATAAAAAAAAAATTAAGCTAAGATTGGCTACGATATAAAATCTCAAGCATTCCCTTTATATGCCTTAAAATCTTTCTAATCATCAGTACAGCAAATTCTGATGTAGTTTGTATGTGTTGAATTTGTTCTTCTCCCCCGTGGGTGGAAGATATTTCCTTCGCTGAGTAATCTAGAACAAAAATATTTAATTTTTGCCGCTCGGTACGTGCGATTTCCTAGTCTTGGAGTCTAGATCCAAAAATCTTGAAATTTTTGCGAACCCGGGTCCGAGTGAACCCAAATCCTTACGCGATGATATTTTATTTAATAATTTATACAAAGGTTAACTAGTATTGAAACGGAAATTTATGCCTACGTACTAATTAATTAATCTAAGAGATGAGGGAGAAGAAAAAAGTTAAAAAGTGGAAGTCTTTCCTTTAACGGAACCTTCTGTGTGTTATAAAATTTTCGGATGCCCCTCTTCAATTTGTGGCAATTTTCATCAATATTTCCTGCAGCTATTTATCTTAATTTTCGAGATAATTTCGTTAATGGCCGATATCTTGATTGCCTTACCCGCTAAAGTGGTGATGGTTTGATTGATGTTTTTTTTTTTTTTTTTTTTTTTAATAAAGCACACCCTGTATATTTTGCTAGAATTGTGCTAAATTTCTTTTTACAAACATTTCGTACATAGGCCTAAAATGTATCGTTTTTTTGCAAATTAAATTAGGAGGTACGCCGATAAGTTATTTGCTAAAATCAACAAAGTGCTGCGACGCTTTTAAGAAATTCAGCAACTTTCAGCATGTTTCTAGATTATGTTGAAAAAAAAAATATATTGTGTGGTTCTTTACATAAATATATTTATTTTATATTGAAGCCTAATCAACATTTGTTTGTATGTTTTCGCTATTTATTAGTGATATATGCTTAACTTGCTAGGAAATGATGGTTACTTCGAGTAGATGCGGGAATTGTCATAAAGAAAGATAATTACATTAATTTTAACAATTATCTTTGGTAAAATGAAAGTTTATAGTACTTCGTAGCAGCAACTTTATCTGTTTAAA
>CACRWG010004719.1:0-16828 GCA_902654985.2 Oryctes borbonicus
TACTCGTTCTAAGAAAGCACCTAGCGACATATTGCTAGGACTTCCAGGTACCGGTTTAGGTACATATGAAGAGACGGTAGGGCTTTGTGAAGCGGTTGCGGTAGCTACTTCAGGTTTCGAGCCCTCCGTTTCGGCTTCATCCTCAGGAGTTCCTCCACAGAAACATCGAGTACGCTAGTCTATAGAATAAATGAGGTACGTTTCAACCTCGTGATCTTAGCCCATAATCGAGACGATAATTCTAGGGATTTAACTGAGACATCAGATCGATGCTTAATCTGTTCTTTAGTGATGACCTGTGCATTATTTATTCGTTCATGCATGAAGGCTAATGCGGCAGTGATCTTAGGGTAGTCTGAGCGCTTAACGTGGGGCTGTTACGACAACGAAATCGATAAGCGAAGCCTACATAATGACAAAAAAAAGACGAATAAAAGCTTGAAATTTGGGAAAGGAAAATTTTGAAGAAAACATTAGGAGGCGTAAGAACAACGGAAGATAAATGGAGAAGACGCACAAATATAAAAGTAATGGACCTGTACAAAAGGCCAAGATAACAATAAGAAGTTCGAGCGCAAAGGATGATGTGGTTAGAGCACATCACTCGAATGCCGAAAAAAAAAAAGTACCTAGCTTGAAAAGTGTTAAGTGAAGGAGAAGGTTCGAGAAAAGAAGAGAATTTGTGCCTTCTTAGTTTCATTTAACTGTCGCTTTTTTTGCGATAATAATTATAAATATTTATAAGAAAACACTCTTTGTTAATAGTGATAATAGTGTTAATAGTGAGTTGTTTGTGTCTCGATGTTATTTGCTATCTTTTGTGTGAGTTGCCTGTATATAACGATAACATCTCCGTCTCTGTCGAACGATCCACGTTTTTATCGGTTTGTTGTGCTGTTTGTTTAAAGTATTTCTTAATAATTCCCCATTTCCATGCCTTATACAGGCAAAAACCAGTTTAACGAGAATGGCACGCTAGGAATTCTACAGACAACGCTCGCACATTGTCAGTTGTTATTGCAAAAACTCATTAGTTATAAATTCATTTATGGAAAACAACACCTTTTATTTCTAGCCAATCGCACGGCTCCTATTGAAGCGTTCGTTTGTCCTACGTGCTGGTGTCTTTTGCCTTTACAAATTGATTGAATATTCTCTCTTATTTCCTCAAAGAAAATAACCTTGTTTAATATTGCAATGTGCTCGTATAATGATTATTTACTATTTTATTTTATTATTATTTCCTTACGTTGTATTGTCAGCGCCATCAATAGCTCTACCTACAAATTATTGAAGTACGTTTCTAACCTTCAAAAACCTTACGCTGGATACAGTGATTCTTTTATCCAAAATTTTTAATATTTTGGCAAAAGAATGAAAGAGTTGACGGTAAATCCTGGTGGTTTATTTATCAGCTTTGGTGCAGAATCCTCGTCTCCAATGACTATTTCCAGATTGGTGGAGCAAGTTTTGGGCGCAGCTATGGAATCTCCTATGTCTCCTCTGCGACCAATATTTTTGTGGAAGGATTCGAAGAATAAGTCCTATTATCTCACAATCTTAAGCTAAAATGCTGGTACAGGTACTTTCTCATCTGGCCTTGTGGTAAGCAATTTCCTATCATTTCTGAATATCTAATTTGATGCCATATGCTTCACCATGGAGGTCGAATCAGATTGCCACCCAGGCCAAAATAAGCCCAATGAGCCATTTCCATTTCTGAACCCAATTCGCTCCCTCATGAACTGAGACTGAACATCACGGAAACTCTGATCCGCAATAATTATTTAATAATAATTAATTTCCATAAGCGAGCGTATCTACCCTACTTTTAAGGTGGCATAGATCGCATCAGCAAGATCCTCTTCAGGAAAAAAAAAAAAAAACAATTTCATGCTCCCAGATCAGAGATCCTGATTCCCGGTGTCTAGCAGATTCCATGTTCGTAGCACTTTTTTTCCAAATTGAGGTTCCTATTAAGTCAGTGTAATAAAGGCTTTTGTGCTTAAATATAATAATAATATACATATTTTTCAAATGTGCTGCACTGCAATAAAGGCAGAATTTTCTTCCGGATTCGGTAGTGCATCGTTTGCGGCGGTCAACGTTTAGCCGTTCTATTTTCACTAATTGAAAAGAAAAAAAAACTGCGATTTGCAAACAATGCAAAAACCATACTCAACTGACCTAGCAAAAAAAAAAAAATAAACGCAAATAAATTCAATGTTCTTGACATCGATATATGCAAGTACCGCGGCTTTTAAATCGAAACCCGTGTCGTAAGCGACGAATGAGCAACAACAACGGACCGCTAAAACCGCTCGTTTTCCCTGTTTTGTCACCGATTTCGCTCGCCCAAATGCATTCAACACGTATTACTCATTCGTTTAATTAAAAACATTGCGAAATTTCATATGAAAATAAAATCGCGCTCGTGTAAAATGAAGGATATTACTTTAGAAGTGAAATTAAGGTTGTTTGAAGTTGAGAACGTTTGTTAAATTAAATAGAGATTTTTTTCTTTCGAAGAAATAACAGGTTGAAAAGTAACATTGCATCTCATAACATTCCTAGATTTAATTTATTGCACCATGTCTTGGAGGAATTTGACCCAAATAACCTCGCTTCGCATTCAACGGCGGCAATCTGAAATATGCACTGGTAATACGTACTGGAAATAAAAATTTTACGTTTACGTAAGCAACTCTTAAAGGTAGGAATGTTATCTGGTGATTTGCGAGTTAATTGTCGCTTTTATCCGTCTCTAAAGTAACTTGAATTTCCGTATATTATCCAGATAATGATCTTATCTACGAAAGTGTGGAAATCTTAATTAAGTCGAGGGAAAAGAAACCTTGTCGAAGTAAAAATAAATCGGAAAATCGGAGAAAATCAGTTTTATTTCTAATAATCTTAATATCATTTTAAAACTTAAACAATCATCAATTTTTCTAAATAATCACCACTTCAGCGTAAGCCCTGTGGCAATTTTTGTAAGCCTCCGTGTCGTTGAACAGGCGTCTGAAACTTATCTTTCACCTCATCGGCTTTGCTGAAGTTCCAGCTAATCGTCCTTTCAACTTATAAAGCAAGTGAAGCAAGTAGTCACTGGATGTTAAGTCATGCACGTTGAATCCACATCGTTGCAGGGGATGGAGCTTTTGGACACTCTAAAATACTTCAAAATAGTTTCCTTCTTTTCAATTCAAAGATCCTCTGAAAGCTTTTCTACGATCGACAGAAGCTTCAGTAAAGTGTTTATTTATAAAAGCGAATTCGTAGAATTGATTTCTTGAGCTCCCATCAAGCAACCTCTTTTACTTTTTAAGTTACACCCCGAAAAGTTCAAAAGATTCAACGGAAATTTCCGAAACATTTACAAGTTCTAGCAGCATTCATTGTGGTTCCAGAAGCCACGAAGGAATTCCAACAAGCCTTTGTTTGAATTTCTGCGACTTGGAAGCAGAAGAATTGTAAAGATTTTGAGCGCTGGAGTTTTACTTTTAAAGCCATGAAACCGAGATGAAAATTTTCCTTGACGATGTTTAATAAAAATACTCTTGCCGTTACTTAAGCTTTATTTTATTGTATCTTTTGTTCACGATTTTCGAGTTAAGGGAACTTAGGAGGTGGGCGGTAAAGAAGATTCAATCTAATGCAGTATGCGTTTCATTGGTTTCCTTTAGAGGGAATGCAAGAGTTGCAAAATTTCCCTTTACTTCGCCCCCTTCGTAAACGCCAACAATATTTATTTAATATAAGCTTTAGTGGAAAAACCGGCGACTAAAGGGGTGATAGAAACGGGGATGAAATTATTTCCTTAACAAGAATACCGCTACCCTCGTGATTACAAATAACCCCCCCAAGCCAAAACTAAGCATCCTATCAAGGTGCGGGAGCGAGGAACATCCGCACAAAGAGTTTCCCTGCGTCCCCAGTCCTTCAGCGACCTTACTTTTGGGACTACCCTCGTGCGTATTTTTTCCCACTCACCCAACATATTTATTTATAATTTGTAGTTTCTGCAAGCATAATTAAGCATAACATTAACATTAATTTATTAAGTCACCTTCTTCCTTTTTTGCAGTTAGAACCAACACCACTACCTCCACCACCACCGACAAGAACACAAACCCACCAAAAAAGGACAATGCACGAAAGGCAAAGATAAACCGCAAAAATTCACCACTCGAAAATGTCAGAATCAACCCCAATCTGCAGATGCAGAGTCCTTTACCTTGGCAGCTCGGTACCACAACAGACCAAGGATGGTCTGCAAGGAATACAAGAGCCTTTGCAGGAGTTGTATCCGGATCAAGGAGCCACCGGAGCTAGAGGAATAGACAGTTGGCTCAGTGTTTGGTCGAATGGTATTCTCTTGGAAAATGTGGACGAGAATCATAAGAAGATAACTAGGTTTTTCCCAATTGAGAGCTTGCATTATTGTGCGGCTGTAAGGTGAGTGTCCCAGTTGCTGGAGAAATAAAAAGGAAGTGGAACTTGGAAAAGGTGATCCTTGGTGTCACGGTTGAAGCGTGGTTTTTTTAAGGTTTAGGCGCGTGGCCCAAAATTGTGGATAACAGCTTCAGGGTGGAAAATTTTGAGTTTATACATAGTTACCTAAGTTTTTATTTTTTAATGCTTGTCCGTGCGGGCTTTAGGCTAACACAAGAACTTGTTAAATTCAGAGTTATTTTTTTAATGTGGTTTCCTTGCTAGTTTCCCATCACTTTAATCTGGATTGGTCAAAAATTCAGTAATCATTTTGATCATCATTTTCCTAAGTACTGATAATATTTTTTTTCATTGCTACAAGACGTATTGGTTACAGAGCTAATAATTCAAAATAATTAAATCCACGAAGGCAAAGAGCATCAACACATCCGAACAAAGGAATCCGTTTCATTTACCTCATTTTTATTGATGACCTCATCATCACTTAAACGCTACGAAGCAATCTCGAAATAACATCTTCGTTTGAATCCTCAATGCAAAAACAATAACATCCCGTTGCAAAAAAATAATCTTCCAAGAAATTAAGTAACAGCTTAAATATACACCGCTGACCTCTACGTTTGCAATTACGAAATATGCCACAAACTACCAGTTCGCGAGGCATCTATGAAAGCCTATTATTGACGTATTATGCATCTGCTACATATTTTCTGCGTTTGTTCTTATTTCTTTCCGATGTTTTCAAAATCTTGTCGCTTGTATTATCGACTGCGCGAGGTAATTTATTCTTCTAGACGGTAGCCAGCTAGCTACTAGTTTAAGTTGGAAATTGGCCACTTCCTCGAAATAATGATCTGCGTCTACAGGTACTTACTCGATGTGCTCGCAATAAGAATGAGATTTTACCTATTTGCATTAATGTAATCTGGTTGATGGATGGATAATAAAGGAAGAGCATTTAGACTAAGAGAGTTGGAAAGATGTATCTAGAATGCGAAGTAAGAAATATCGAATTTGTTTTGTTCTATTGTTTTTTTCAATAGATAAAAGTAGTAGTAACATCCCAAAGAATTAATTGGCTTTATTGGAAATGAAGTTGGCTTCAAAATTTGAATTTTCCAAAATGAATAGTGAACATTCAAAGTAGTTGGAAATCATCAGTCGAAATTCAGCTCAACACCATCTGGTGTTAGCAATAATTAACTATTTTATTGCTTCGTCCTCAATGTGATATAATAAATTGCTACGTTTAACTCTCCGATGAACAAAAGATTCACTTTTATGTAATAACGAGACGGAGGTAATAAACCTCAGCTGGTAATTTCTCTTCCGATAATTATAGCATGTCACCCACTTTTTATAAGTGTATCATTTCACGCGCTCATTATCTTGAATATTACGTTAAAAAATATTCAGAACAATGGCTCACATAAACTAAGAAATTGTCTCTTCTTTTAAGGAATTTAGGCTTCCTGGTTGAAACCGCATCGTAATTGCAAGAGTCTCCCGACGTTTCGTCCTCAATTGTATGGAGCTTCTTCCAGGTTGTTGCATGTTGAAACGTTGCTGTGAGAAGAATAATTACCGTTTGTCAAGGACAAAACTTCTCTCTTACACACCCAGGACCTCTGTTTACCGGATGTCTTCTTCTTGAGCTAGTATGTTTAATGGTAATGGTATTATTCCAGAAGAATCTCAATAGAAACGATGTCCACTAATTCTTCTCACAGCAGCGATACAATATGCAACAGCCCAGAAGAAGCTCCACGTAATTGAGAGCGAAACGTCGACCGACTCTTGCGGTTTCAACCCGATAACCTAAAACCGCGGAAGTTTGCAACAAATTGTCTTTTATGTTTCCAGGTATGTTCTAGTCCCCGAAAAAAATACTTTGCACACGCCAAGTCCACGCTTTCTTCCGCTAGACTCGCCCTTCGCGAGGACTCCGAATCCAGTCCATCCGCCTCTGTTCGCCGCCATTTTGAGACGTACCACCGGCATCAAAGTGTTGGAGTGTCACGCTTTTATTTGTAAAAGGGAAGTGGCAGCTAACGCCCTCGTAAGATGTTGTTTTCACGCCTACGCAGATTCGTCTTATGCCAAACAAGTGGATACTGCTGGAAGCATATACGGTACTTTGGCTTCTGAAAGGATGTCAAAGGAAAAGGTAAAAATTTTGATAATTTGTAGAAAATTGATTGCTCTGGTTCCTTCCTGCAATTGGATAAATGAGGGAATTCTATTTTGAGGAATGCAGTCTTATATTTGAAGCCAAAGCATGATCAAAATCAAATAAAAAAAATCAGAAAAAAGCAGGGTCAAAATCTTGTTATTGGGACAGGATCCAGGATTAGATTTGCTTCTATTAGCACCAGAATAAGCTTAAATAGATGATTTGGTCAACAGGATTATCATTAAACACACATACTGAGCGTTAGCAACCACTACGACCTTATCATCAAGCTTCTTCTTCGCACATCATTATTGCAATTTTCTTCATTTTAAAACGAACTATATAAATCTGCTTATTCCAGGTTGAAGATTGGAAAATGAATCGTTCACAATCAGGTTCGACGATGACCATCAACACCATAGGAAAATCCAACGACGAAATCAGCATATATAACGGCGACGAGAATCATAAAGTATGGGCCGGTTCTCAAGATAATCTAGATCAAATTTATGGTGTTTATGCATCTTCGACAATCAGCAGACCTTCTCGGCCGAGGCAAATATCAGCCCCCGTATCTGTACCGCCCCCGCCAATGAAAGAAAAAAATAAGAAGAAGAATAAAAACAAGGCTTTAAGTGAAAGTAGAGAAGAATTATATCCGACGATGAATGGTAAAGCTAGCAGCGTATCAGGTAAGGTGATTCTTTGTTGCTGGGTTTAAGAGATCAAAGTGTTTTGTTTCTCTTTTAAAAGGTACTATGTTGAAGCCGAGGAATCACCAACCGCCCCTCCAGCAACCGATTTACATCATGGCACCGCCCCATCCGCACCAAACCTTACCGAATCCCAAATTCATGAAACACCACGGGAATACCTTCTCGCACCGGCCAAGAGGGAAAATGTTAATACCAGCAAGGCCAATTCCTCCACCTCTAGTACCTGTAGGGCCAGTAATCATACCAGCAACAATGACTAAAACGAAGAAGAAGAACAGCAAACACACCGTCGAAGAACCCATCTACATGCCAAGCAATAGAGCCCTTTCTCCCGTGGCAAGCTATCAACCTGTAAATTTCCCGCACGAAGCCTATTTGATGCAGCACTACGCAACCATGGAATCGCCCAAACACAAGCAGAAAAGGGACAAAAGCCAGGAGAAGCAAATCCCGAAGATGAACAAGAAATTAACGCAAAGCATGAACGGTTTGGATGATCCCAATTTAACTGACGAAAGTCCTTTTAACACGGGGATCTATAGAAAAAAGGGACACCTAAATGAAAGGGCCTTTTCCTATTCAATAAGGCAAGAACATCGATCCAGAAGCTACGGTTCGTTGGCGAATTTAAAATTTGCGACGCCTATTCCAAATGGAGTGCACGACGTAAGTCTTCCGCCACGGCGGAAATTATTTATTTAATTAATTTATTAACTTTTAATTTAAAATTTCTTTTAAGGTTGAAGATAGGGAAGATATGAAGAAAGAAAGGGAAATCATGCAAATGGTACACGATCTTGATCTGTCGGGGGATGAAATTGAAAGATCCGAAGTCCCTAGAGGGATGTACGAGGCTAGAGGAGGTCCTCAAAGTTCTTTGATCGTTTCACCTCAACAGATTAACGGAAAAGGATATAGGAGATAGGTAAATAGATATATTTTCTTGCTATTGGCAATTAATGGAATAATTTATTAATTTTCTCAGATAAATATGGAAACGTAAAACCGACTGATAGGATAGGACCTCAAGAAGAAGAAGACTTGATACAATTCGCAAAAATCAATTTCGTGTGACATTCATCAAGGGAAATGTCACAAAAGTAAAATTCGATGTAGATCTGTATATAGACGAATAAAAATCGTTTCTTTTTTTAATACAAGTTTGCTCAATTTAACGTATTAGAAAAGAAAGGAATAAAAAACGAACGATAACTAGATGAAGATGTTTCATATTTAATCTAAGTATGTTAAGAGAAGTTTTTATATATATATATATACATATATTTTATCGACTATATATATATGTTATCGATTTTTATACGGAATGTTTGTTAAATATCACTTTTACAATGCGAAATTCGTTGCTAAATTAAAATTCGATGAAAAGGGAAATCCTACCGACTGCGCCATAATGTTGTTCTTCACTATTGAAGCTTCTAAATAGAATTCAAATTACTGGAATGCGTTTATCGAACATTCTGTATGTTATAATAATACTTCCAGCTACCAAATAATTTATTTTAGATTTATATATTAAATATAGCATGTAATTAATTAAATGTAGCTCTAACTTAAACGATAGTACCTTATTTTTTGATTTCTTGTTTGTATTTTTGAAAGTAACATAGATATTATTATGAAGATGTAGTAATATTATTTGTATTTTTAGATTTTTTTTCTGTATATAAAACATAAACATAAACACAACATATGATAAGTTCAATGACGTAATATAGCTAGGAATCTAGTATCTTCCTTTTTTAAATTTTTTTAGAGATAGAGCATGATTTATATTTTACGTTTAATCTGGATCTGTCGAAAAATATATTATCTTGTTGAAAAAAAAAAAATAGATTAACAAACAAGAAATAATGTATATCTAATATTATATAACTATTATGTTAAAAATATTAAGCAGTCATTAAAATAATAATAACAACAACGATAATAAATTCATAATAAAAACTTTTAATTTTTAATTAATTTCGAATATATACAGTACGTTTCAAAATACATTCAACATATTAACGCTTTAGGCAACCATTCATACTTACGTGAAATGTATTGTGTATATTTTTTGTTTTTTTTCCTTTATTTTGTATTAAATTAAATATAACGATACCCAATACGTAAAAACACTTATTTAAATATTGTCACGGCTAGAGACGATGATTATTATAATTTTATAATACGACATTATAAATAATAATATAGTGCCATTACGAAAACAAAAAGTATTGCTAAATTTTGTTTATTTTTGTGTGCATTATCCCCTGTATATTCTAGCGTTCTTTTTTTCTAAATATTCTGAAGCATGAACGATAAAATTACGAGAATTTTAGAAAAAAAAATAGAATTGATATAAAAGAAATTTGAGAAATTCTACACTTGCGATGTTCTGAGTAATAAGCTGAGTGGTTTCGCAGAAAAAAAAATTCAAAAATACGTTTTAATTAATAAAAGAAAGACCAAGCGAATTGATTTGATGGATAGTTAATTTCCTAATTAAAAATGTTTGATTAGGCAACCAAAAATACATTATATGATTTACCTAATTCCTTTCACTGGCGCCATCTTTGATGTAACAGGCAAACTAACGAATTTACCGAAATCTACTTTATCTTCAATGGAACACGTCACATTTGATATGTAGCTCCACCTATTAGTAATAGAAAAATTAAAATGGAATTTTTTTTTCTTGCCCACGGTTAACACCTGTTACATCTGCTAACGGCTCAGGTATTACAGGAAAGTATAATAAACGCAGTTGGTACGTAAGCGTTGAAGAATTTACGACAGCTTTCTAAGTAAATAAATGGCCTTTACAGCTGCCATTGCGCCTATAGCCAATTGCACAGCTCAGGCTGATCCCTCCTGTGGTTTGAATTTAAACAGCGTTTCTTTGTATTTCCATCTTGAATCGATTAAGCTATTAAGCGACTTAAGCTATAAACTAAATTGAATTAGCTCGTTATATGAATAATTCAACTTTGTACGTCGTTTCCTTCTGTTTCGTTTCGGTTATTTAAAGCTCTTCACCTAGCGTATGATTTGGTTCAATAACATGCAATGAGTACGTCAAAGTTGGTTGAAGCTATTACCCGTGAGCATATTTAAAAGAAACAGCTGTTAGTTCTCGTTATCGCCGACAAATTGTGACTTAGAATACGAAATGGTAATCGAGAGAAACTGCTACGCATAAGGAAATGTGGATTGTTGATGTTTCCCAGATAAAATGGATTCGAATAATAGTAAAAATCATTCTTTATATATACAGTTATGTAATAGAAGAAGTTAACTGTAATATTTTAACGTGCTCGAACAGTTCACAAAGGACATCAACGCGCCTCGAAAAATGCAAACAAAGACCTAAATAGATATGAATAACAAGTTTTTTAGTGCGTACCACATGTTAATTTGATCTTTCTTCTCGATTAACGCACCATAACAAAGAAGGTATCTGCTATAATGGAATGCTGTATAATATACAGACACTAATTCATTTATTTTCAAGGGAATAGAAGGGCTTTAAGTTTGGCAAAGTTGCAAAATTGTATGTTTATTATGATCCCGAAAAGAAAATTGGTCTTTGAAATTTGAAAAAAAAAAACGAAAAACCTTCTTTTTCCATTTAGCACCATTATTTGGCCTTGTACAAAAAAAATAGTAATAGTCTCCTCATAGTCTGGTGATACGATTTAAGATGACTGGAGTGCTACAAGAGAGTCACATGATCAGCAACGGAGCATTATTGGACGGACCCTAGAAGAAATAGGACAAAAAGGGTACAGAGTCCTTTTGGATTAAACAGAAAGAAGAAACATTAAATTGGATCGGAAGTAGTGGATTTGTTGTATGCCAGGCAAATTTTCCCGATTTAAGTCCTTTTAATTTTTTTAATTATTTTTAATGGTGAGTTGTTAAGAATAATATGAATAAAATTGAAGCCCCACAAAACATTGAATGCTGATGTAATCTCAATCAAGCTTCTGTTGAAATTTATATAGAGCGTGCTTCAGATTTTATTCCACAGCCGATATGGTGATTATTTGAATAGATTTTTTAGCAATTTTTGTCTTAAAATTTAGGACAAGAAGGTAATACAGAAGGGAGGAGAAGTTTCATTTTTATTGTCGAATTAAGCAAAGAATTTTTTCGAGCTCCGAAGAAGGGAACAACGGCGAAATTATGTGGCAAGGTGATGGCCTCAGTTTTTTTTTGAGATGGAAAGAAGATAAACAATAACTGAGAAGTGTTATACATCGTTATTGGACCAGTTGAGCCAAGAAATCGAGAAGAAACGTCCTCATTTGAAAAAGACAAAAATCCTCTTCCATCAAGACAATGCACGGCTGCACATCTGTTTCGCCAGTTTCAATGGCCAAAATTATAGAATGTTGGAAATAGTACAACATCTATCGTGTTCACCGGATTTGGCCCCCAATTTGTTTCCAAATTTGAAGAAATGGCACGGCGGACAACAGTTCACGTCAAGCGAAGAAGTCATCGACCTATTCTGAGGAAAGGTCCTCAGAATAGGTCGATGACTTCTATTTTTCCTCCTCCTATTTTTTGGAGAGCTTAATAAAGCTGGAGAGACTCTTGAACGGCCCCCGTATATGTAGCAAAAACACAACCAATCTGATGATTATTTAAAAAGATAGATTATTTTTTAGAGAAGAATTGTAGGGCAGAGAATGTGCCTCCAAATGCATCTTATGATATCAATACAGGGCGACCCAATGAAATACGTGTAGATACGTTTAATTTTAGTTTCATCTTTGATTTGAGAATAAATAGATTGATTCACCCTTTGTATACAATTAACAGCATTCCAGGGTGTAAAAGGATCCAGCAACATAATTTGCGCTTCTCCCCAGAATAAATTTTCCACGCAATGCCGTGTTTCGTACATCGAAAATAATCAACGCAATACAGTTAAAATCCAGGAAAAGACATAAAAGCATCACAGCATAATGAAGACGTTATAAAACGTATTTTTTTTTTTTTTACAAGCAATTTCAAATAACTTCAAATAAACATGTAGATATGAAAATTAACTCTGATTTCGCCGATAGATTAACTCACAAAATGTTAGGTAACGGTGATTTTATTACGATGGAATAGACTAGCTAGATTTGGGCAATTAAAGTAAGTCATAAAATGTTGATCAAATGATACTGCCATAGTTGGTAGTAAATGTACACCGTTATAAACAAATAGTCGACCGTACAGATTATTTTATCGCTCCGGGAGGTGAGAGATATGTTCTAGTAATGGTTTTTGAATTGTGGATTTTAAGTGGCTTCGCTCAGCCATGTAATCGTTTTCGCACAATAAAAATTGAGGCTCTAAAAGGTTTTTTTTGGAAATTATTTGAAAGTTTTGACAATAAATTAGGAATTTGAGCTAAACAAACGTATGTTTCGAATTATTTTCGAGTTGATTCTCTGTATTTGGTCGTATTTACGAGTAGGTCCTAATGAATCAATTTTAGATTTATAAAAAAAAAATCTGATCTTCTATACTAATAGTTGTACATATAATAGACCCACTGTCCACGTTTAATCAACCCTCAATGGACATGTTGATAGACTTATTATCTGCTTTTCTTCTTCAAATATTTCTCGATTGGGACTATCCATCTATTACAAGGTTGTCAATCCTTTGTTCATGAAATTCTTGTTTCATGTTGATCGATGTTCAATCAACCAAAGAGCTTAAAGAACCAGGAATTTTTCCACATTTTCTTTGTAAGTTCCATGGTCCTGCTGCCTCTGATAAAATAATTGACAAAGTTGACGAAATTAATTTTTAATTGGACAGATCTCTTAAAATACTAAATTAAATTAAGAAAATTCTGTTTTTTGAATCAAAATGGTACATTTTATATTAATATACGAGGGATGTTTCCAAAGTTCTGAGAATTGTGCTGGTTATGGACAAGTCTTGACATGTTTATGCAACTATCCAGTGCAATATAGTTCAATCTGAGTCAGATAGACGCGTTTTCGTAGCAACCATGGAAGACGGGGTTAAATCTCAGAGAACAATAATTTTCTTCTTCTTGTAGAAAAATTATTGAAGGTCTATAAGGAGTGTTTGGTGAGTTTGCAGAGTCTAAAACGATCCACGCAGTGGTCGCCCGAGTACGTCGGCAAACGAAAGAATCATTACTAGCGTGGAGGATTTACTGAAAGAATCAAATTAGGGTACGCCTAGGAGTAGGTACAGGACAAGTTCATGACATATTACAGGATTGTTTGGGCGTAAGCAAGGTTTCGGCCCGCTGGGTGCCAAGAATATTGGGAACGGAAGAGCAACTTATAGGTCTGACAATTGTCGTCAACTTCAAGAGCTGTTAGCCCTTTACGGCGATTAATTTTGGCAAAGAATAATAACCAATTCCTGATCCTGAGACCAAAAGTCTTGAGATCCTGAGACCAAAAGTCAATCCAAAGAATGGCGCAAACCGGAAGAGGGGCCTTCACTGCGAAAAGATTATTTTTATGGATTATCTGCCGAAAGGTACTACAATTAACGCAGAATATTATTCAATTTATGATCCAGTGCGGCAGGCACTTCCCAGAAAACGACCAGGAAAGTTGTATAAGCATCCGTCATTACAGCAGCATAATGCAAGGCCCCATACCGTAAGAAAGACAAAGGATGTTTGGAACGATTTACGATGGAAATTACTTCCGCATCCCAGATCTCGCACCCAGTGATTTCATCTGTTCCCAGTTTTGAAAAAACCTTTACGGGGTGTTCGATTTAAGTGTTTAATTGATCATAAAGAGGTGGACTGCGGACACACCGAAAACGTTCTTTGAGGACGGCTTAAAAAAATTATTTATGGTTGGGATAAATATATTCAGTTAAATGGAGATTATGTAGAAAAACTACATTGGAATACTGATAGTGACCAATACTCGGACCACCAGCGAACCGTCAGAACTTCGTCCTGAAGATGCCAGCAGCAGTGTTCGGCGAAACGTCGACTTACGCCGGCTCAAAATCACGTTCAACAAGCTCGGAAGTACGTACCGTCAGTACGAACTTTAGCATTTTAATGTGCATCGAGAAAAATCTTTGGTGAAATTAAATATTATTGTATTAACCCGAAATATATTTTATATTTAAATATGGCACAAGAAATTCGTTGTTAAAAATTTTTGTTCAAATTAAATCAAGTAAAATATCAATTTTACAATAATTTATTTATTTTAAATACGCTCTATGCGTCCATTTAAAAATAATTCTTATTTATTTTAAATTTATCTTTTTTTTTTTCCATTGAAACAATAATTTTTTATTTATTTTAAATGCCCTTTATGTAACAATTTTCAGTTTCTTTATAGATAGATAGATATTCCCTATGTCAATTTAATAAACACTACACAGGCTTTTAAGGCTGTGTGCTTATTACTGGTGACTTCTTCCGGGTTTCGCTGTGTTAAAATTTTTGCTCGACATTTTGTTAGTCATTCTAGCTGCTTACAATTTGCGTTAATTTTAATCGCGACTCTTCATAAAATTAGTTACCCCCGCGTAAATGTGGCTCCCTACTTTAATATCACAAAAACAAACGTAAAAGTACAGACGAGTTGTAATTAAATTTAATATCACCTTCGACGCGACGCCACTGTTCCCTTTCTTATTTGAATGCATACACCATCTACGCTAAACGTCGTACGCATCACTTCAATTGTTGTTAAGGCTTGCTTTCTTTAAGGTTTTTTTTTTTTTTTGTTTCTCCGTGCAGTGCACCAAGCGAAAAAAATTATAAGCAGGCGGATGTTAGGCCCGCCGAAGACCGCATTCAGTCCTGACGAGGCATCGGTTGGGAGAAGCAAAAGTTCTAGGTTCCAACGCGATGATTTCAACGCTAGACCAAGACGTGTTCTCCCTATTCGTCACGATAAGAGGCGGAAACCATCTTCACGTTTAAATCTGAATTGTTTATCGTTAAAAATTGTGCGATATTGGAATTTATAGTTGTTAATGAATATAAATGATGGTCGATTTAATTTATTTATTAATTGGTGATTTATTAACTTAAGATTTATTGATTCTTTGGTATTAAATGGATATTCGTAATAAAGTAGTGAATTGGTTTAATTTAAAAAAAAAATAATTTAGTTAAAGATGTGATTTAATCATTGCCAGTGATATTTTCGGGAAAACATTAATAATCAAACGAACTTATTTTAAATGTTTTATAGTTTTTTTCTAACGTAAGACTTTAAAAAGAAAGGATTCTGGTGTTGACTGCGTGTTGCACAGAAGTGAATTTGTTTTAAGTTAAATTTTTGGTGAATTTTTCAAATTATGGATCGCTAATACGAAGAGGTAAGTCATATTTCTTCCCGATATTATTTTAAACAAAGAAAATGTAAACAAAACACATCAGAAAATGCCTAAAAACAATAAAAAAAAAATTAAGCTAAGATTGGCTACGATATAAAATCTCAAGCATTCCCTTTATATGCCTTAAAATCTTTCTAATCATCAGTACAGCAAATTCTGATGTAGTTTGTATGTGTTGAATTTGTTCTTCTCCCCCGTGGGTGGAAGATATTTCCTTCGCTGAGTAATCTAGAACAAAAATATTTAATTTTTGCCGCTCGGTACGTGCGATTTCCTAGTCTTGGAGTCTAGATCCAAAAATCTTGAAATTTTTGCGAACCCGGGTCCGAGTGAACCCAAATCCTTACGCGATGATATTTTATTTAATAATTTATACAAAGGTTAACTAGTATTGAAACGGAAATTTATGCCTACGTACTAATTAATTAATCTAAGAGATGAGGGAGAAGAAAAAAGTTAAAAAGTGGAAGTCTTTCCTTTAACGGAACCTTCTGTGTGTTATAAAATTTTCGGATGCCCCTCTTCAATTTGTGGCAATTTTCATCAATATTTCCTGCAGCTATTTATCTTAATTTTCGAGATAATTTCGTTAATGGCCGATATCTTGATTGCCTTACCCGCTAAAGTGGTGATGGTTTGATTGATGTTTTTTTTTTTTTTTTTTTTTTTAATAAAGCACACCCTGTATATTTTGCTAGAATTGTGCTAAATTTCTTTTTACAAACATTTCGTACATAGGCCTAAAATGTATCGTTTTTTTGCAAATTAAATTAGGAGGTACGCCGATAAGTTATTTGCTAAAATCAACAAAGTGCTGCGACGCTTTTAAGAAATTCAGCAACTTTCAGCATGTTTCTAGATTATGTTGAAAAAAAAAATATATTGTGTGGTTCTTTACATAAATATATTTATTTTATATTGAAGCCTAATCAACATTTGTTTGTATGTTTTCGCTATTTATTAGTGATATATGCTTAACTTGCTAGGAAATGATGGTTACTTCGAGTAGATGCGGGAATTGTCATAAAGAAAGATAATTACATTAATTTTAACAATTATCTTTGGTAAAATGAAAGTTTATAGTACTTCGTAGCAGCAACTTTATCTGTTTAAA
>CACRWG010004720.1:0-16776 GCA_902654985.2 Oryctes borbonicus
ATTTAACGGGTTATGTACATATGTAGGAGAAAGTAGAACAGAGGAGGTCTATTGTAATAGTAAAATTATAACATGGTACAAAAAACAATAATAATAATTATTAAAACTAAACGTGTTTGTTCCGCGTTTGGACCGCGTCACGGTAGCTAATCTAAAACTCAACGATTCGCCCGCAATCATATGGGGCTTCTTCAGAAGAAGGTATATATAGGTGGTGGATCACAGTTAGCACGGTAACTAAAAGTGTAAACCACGCCAGAGGCAATACTAACTGAGCGGGAAGCAGTTGATTACAGTAACTCAGCGTGTGAACTGTGCCTTCTCCTGGAGAAGTTCTGTATGATTGTGGGCAAAACGTCGAGTTCTAGATTACCTACCATGACACGGTCCAAATCCAGAACACGTTTAGTTTTAACTAACTCTGGCCATGGAAACCTACGTCATCTCAATAGTCACTATAATTGCAAAATGATTTTACTGTATCGATTGATATAGGGAAAAGTATACATTGGAAATTTCTGAAAACCTAGTAATATAGAGCCTGTATACACTGTTTGAATTAAAATATTTTCAATTATCTAAGACTTCTGGTTATACCGTAAGTTGTTGTTTTAAATATAGCGCCCGATATTTTTGAATTTCTAGTTCAATTTTAAGGTTTGTTTGATAAGGTGTTTTCTATATTTGAAATAATTGCACCTTTTGAAAATTTTCAACAGATGTACGAGTGCATGTGTTGTGTGCATGTGTGGGAAAATTGAAATTTTGACCGTACAGGGTTAGTTAGAAACCGAACGAATTTTTCGAAAACATTACCACAGCGTGTCCGACGATCACAATTAAACATTCAAATGGAAAATGTGTCGACACTTATCATTTTTTAATACAACTAATAACAGCAAATAAATTATTGCTTGGCTAACCTCCACGTGTTGCTGATCTTGTATCCATCTTCGCGATTGAAGTTGTTGGTGTTCTTCATTATTTCTATGGATTCGCGTATTATCCTCGGGTAGTAGTGGCTGGTCCTGGCTAATACCTTAACGTCGCTGTAGCTTATGCGGTGCTCCCCTTATTGGAGCAGGTGTTCTGCTACTGCAGATTTTTCAATATGCCTAAGGCGTGCGTCTCTCTCGTGCTCTTTTACTCTGCACTGAATGCTCCGTCCTGTTTGACCGATGTAGCTTTTTCCACATTGGCATTTCAGTTCGTATATGCCTTTTGCTCGTAGTTTTGGTAACACGTCCTTGTTCGGAGGGAGTAGCTGGTCGATTTTAGTCACCGTGTTGAAATGTGTGGTGATGTTTTTCTCCCCTAGGGTCTTTTTTAGCCTGTCGGTGACTCCGGCTATGTATGGAAGGTACGCGTATCCTGCTGGTTATTGTTGGTCTTCGTCTTTTCTCTGCTCTCGTGGCTTCCTTATATCTTTTGTACTGTAGCCGTTTTTCTGCAGGGCGTTTTTGACGTGTTGTATTTCGCTATTCCTGTGATGTTTGTCACTGATTTTCTCCGCTCTTCTTAATAAAGTGTTGATGAGGGATCTCTTCTGTTGAGGATGGTGGTGAGATGTTGCATGCAGGTACCGATCTGTGTGGGTCTTCTTGCGGTATACACTGTGGCCCAGTTTGCTGCTGTCATTGCGCTCCACTAGGACATCTAGAAATGGTAAGGTGCCGTCTTCTTCGATTTCCATGGTGAAGTTAATGTTTGCGTGTTGTCTGTTGATGTGTTGCAGGAATTCCTCTAGAGTTTTTGGTCCGTGTGGCCATATGACAAAAGTGTCATCTACATATCTGTACCAGCATTTAGGTTTCATCCTGCTGGATTCGATGGCTTCTTGTTCGAACGCTTCCATAAAGATGTTGGCGATTACAGGTGACAAAGGAGATCCCATTGCAGCGCCACTCGCTTGTTCGTAGAATTCTCCGTTCCACAGGAAGTAGGTCGAAGTAAGGCAGAGTCTCGCCAAATTAATCAGATCCGGTTGTAGTCCTTTTGGTATTAGTTGTTGCCTGATGATCTCTAGTGTTTCTTCCACTGGTACATTTGTGAAGAGTGATTCGACGTCGAAAGATACCAATAAATCTTCTTTTGTTATTTCGTGTTGTTTCAAAAGAAAAAGTCCCTGGGACCCTTCGTAAATTGTAAAACAACATATGGATGCGTATTTTATGTGTCGCATCTGTGTTTGATAACATTTGAACTTCTTGTTCGATATGATTTTTTTTTCTATTTCTCGAATTTACTACTACCACTGGACGTTCGGGTATCATCGCAGAAACTGGCTACTGTCTTTGGTGGCTCTTACGCCGATCTAACTAATTATTTTTTAAAAGTTGAACGACACTTATAAACAAGTTGTCGATTAAACAATTTGTATCTATAAATAAGTTTCTAATATCACATAATAAACAAGTTTCCTTTACTTGCCAAGAACGATCAATTGATTCACCAATCTATCGCTTTCTTGTCAGTTATAATGGCGCTTATCCACGATATGGTTTGCCTAAAATTCACTCCTCTACGACCAAAAATAGATTCTTAGAATTTTTGACAATTTTAGCCGACTGCTCAAGTTTCACTTTTCGCAATCAATTTTACAAACAGTCCGGTACTCAAATTGGCCCTTAATAGCTTGTATGGTGACGCTTCAATTACTGCATTAATTGTATCAGCTTATTCTCCTTTGAACCACCGGTTTTCTTTAAATATACACTCTCCCTATTCAGTGGTTTTTATGATACTCAATTTGCTGTCGAATGGGAAGTTGATAACTGTGTACCTTTTGTGGGTACTAAATTAATTAATTAGAACCAACGACCAAATTATCGTTCTAGATTTGTATACAAACCGAAATAAGGCGTCTAAGGTTAATGCTTGTAAGAGAGCGATTTAGGTAATAACCGATACAAGCATTGTTGAAGTTTCCAACTATAATGAATACAACCTATGGATTGAAATTGATAATATCGGTAGCATATGTAACATTTACGGAATAAGCGCAAGTCTAGAATTCCAAAAGATTAGGACGAACAGCCTGTAAATGGAATAAGATTGGTTGCGCTTCCATGAGGAATGCTTACAGAGTGGTTTACAATATTTTACATAAATTCATCTCATCACATTCAGATTTTAATCTATTAATATTCTGCTATACAATATTGATAGATCTGGAGACATCAAATCAACGGAAAAACATCAAGAATATATTTTCTTGAAGAGCATCAGCTGATCTTACGGGATCTCTTATCCTTTCTCGCGTAAATTACACGCATCGCAGGCGATTTTAAAAAGATCAGAGATTCCATCGGAGTAATTTGCTTAAGAAAGATCGTTCACTGACGCGTGTCAATGAAAAAAAAACAGGAGAATAAAATAATGCGGTTTATAATTATCCTCATATACAACCTTTTGCTATTGACAAACATCCTCGCTTGGATGTGAAGTATTAACGACGGTAATGAAATCTGAAACCGCTGAAAGCTTTAAAAGAATGTATATTAGAGATACTAAAAGATAGTTGTTGTGTACAAAATAGCCCGTAACAACGGAATAACTAAAATTACAATGCTTTCATTCATCTCTTTATTGTGTAGTATAGCTATTAGTAGCCACGTTACATACATCCATATATACTTGGCAATATATATTAAGCACAGTTAAAATACTGCCCTAAAAGTTTTGGATTGTTCCATATATGCTTTCAATACGGTTATTCATTGGTTTTCAACAAGAAACAATGTAAAAGGTATAGAATTTCCTCATTCAGAAGTATCTAGTCTATTTGCTATGTGTCCGTAACTTTAATTGAAAATAAATATCGGCTGATGTTCGTTAAGATACATGTCCATATACAAAATAAAAGAGCACATGTAATTTCTTCCAGCTTCAAAAAATTATTGTTGGATATGACTAGAGGTATGTTTTGTATGTGGAATTTTCTTTTCTTCTTATTGTTAGAAGTTTGGTAATGTCTATCGATGTGAGAATACAAATACACAGATGTATACTGTAATGTTCAAAATACAACTAGCAAGATCGCAATTGTTAGTACCATGTGGAGTGACATTCAGGCGGGCCCGCCAAGCGTGTATCTTCTGCCAGGGTTGAGCCGTTCTAACTTTTAAGCTTTAAGCTTTTTCGGTTTCTGCATCAACTTATATAACGTCCGGTGCCCTATCCTTATAACATTTTATTACATAAATCTAGCTCTAACCATGGATAATCCTCAGGAAACGACAACATTTACTTGTCTCTATTTTCTTCAGATCTAAATGTTTGTTTTTTCAGCGACGTGCATGTATTAGCAATTAGTTGCGTTCGGCGAGCCTAAATCTAATAGTTACGCAGCTTATATTTTCGTCAGAATCAATCATTTATCCTCATGTGTCATTAAATTACAAAGATCCCCGCATAAACAAAAAATTTCAATTCCGTATTTGTTTGGTTTAGATGGAATATATTGCCTGAATTGACATCACTCACGAAACCCTGGAAGCATTTCATTGTTTGTCACCTTTTGTCTATGGTGGTAGTGTACTTTATAATGTTCAACAAAAACATAAAAAATGTCTTTTACGGGAGCCAATTTGTCCACACCACTTTATTGGGGCCTTGTCACAATGTAGACATCTGACGAGAAATCTAAGCAAAATAGATCTATACCAGGATCATCGGTTGACCAAAAATCAACGACGTTTTCCTGATCAACTCTAAAAGCTCCTGCTAAATTGTAGTATATTGAATATAAATGTTTGTGCCTGTCACTAATTTACTTTAATAGTTTATCATCGAAGAATAGACACCAACAACCAGCTTCATTATTTATACTTCTTCGCTATCTGATCAACACTTGCAAGGAAGTGTTAGTAACTCTCCAGTCTATAATGACAATAATAGTCCAAGAGTTATCGGTTATCGGAATTGCATCATCAGCCCTTAAATTTATAAAAGTGAAAAAAAATCTTAGAATTAGACGATTTTATCGGTTGCAAGTACATGCCAGGTCACCATAAAGATGTTTTATACATAGGTTGTTTGTTAAGGTGGTCTTGAAGAATATAATTATATAATCACGTAAAGAATACGTATAAAAAGCCAGGCCGCTCTGGCGGTTGCAAATACTTGCCAGGTGAATATAAACGATTTATGAAAGTCGCACTTTTAACAAAGCGTCAGAAAATTTGATTATACTATTAAAACCTACAACTGGAATTGTCTAAATTAAGTTAAATCAACACGCAAAGGGTGACATTATATGTGACATTTTCTCATTTTTCCTACAATTTTTGAGCTGTGGGGTAGTTTTTACATAATTTCTTTTTACTAACATCGATGATAGTTCCGAAATCATTTAAAAGCCATGCTGAACAAAATCAGGCCACTTAATAACAAACTAGTTGGAAATTTTAAAATATAAAATCCAGCAGTACATCAATTTCTCCATTTAAATAGCTATAACATAGAACGATGTAAACAATTAAATCAAAAATGAAGTAGACAGTAGGCAATAACACTTTTTTCCAAAGATTTCAATCTAAATTTCTCAAGTTTCTCAGTTTTCTCAACAATTTGTTTTTTGCAAATTAAAAAAAAATAAGGAAATCAGTCAATAAACATAATTAAAAAAGAGAACCCTACGTATTATTATTAAAACATTAAAAACAATGTGGTGTAACTAAGGTTCGATGTACATAAAGTACTAGCATATACTGATAGTTGAGTGTAGGCTTTCACGACCGTAATCCATTGGCTGCAATTAAAAATGCACCTCCCCTAAATTGTTGGAGTATTTCTTAACATTTTAGAATTTTTTTTATTTCTGAAGATCAAGTTAAACGGTAGTTTATCATATAATTTTTTTTCCAGCATTTATAAGAGTCAGATGTTTCGCATATGTTTTTATGGGACCATATGTTACAGTACGATAGCTGCAATCTAATCTCTTTTTTTAACAAAGAACGGGGCAAATGTTAATTTAAATTTTAATTTTATATTCAACTTACCAAATTTGATTTAAATAAATGCCGCTTGAATTAGCAGGTACTGCCAACTTAATAACCACCTATTTATTTTTTTATTAAAAGTATTTATTATTCGTACAAAAAATATTGTACAAACTTCTGTCACGCACTTGGTTCGTAAATAACCATTTTGAATGTCCTATTATCAGTAAAGTAGCAAATATAGGATTACGAAATATGTCCGATTCAGTAACTAAACATCTTGGTTCATCAAATACATTAGGAGAAAGTACAGACTCATGGGATAGGCTACTTATTTATATTTTATTGAATAAATTGGATAACAATTTGGGGGCTTATAAATATGAAAAGGAGTCAGCCAATTTGTCAAGATTGATAAAAAATAAGAAAAAGACCCACGTATACATGCGTAGGCCGCAGCGTACATTGCTCATGTGCACCGTAGTGTTCACCTGAAAGAGCAGATGTCATTTTTCTACCAACTTAAGGGCATTATTATTGCTTACTTTTAACGACACCCTTCAATAACAAAGTTCTTTTTCAACATTTTAACGTTTACAAAACTAATCTTATTTACACAGAATTTGGTTGCCAAAGATTTTGTAAACATGTCGGCAATCTAGTCTTCACATTCTACTTATAAAATTTCGATTTCCTTAAACAATACCTTTTCTTTTACACATGTTTACAGAGTGTCTCACAGAAACTGCATCAATAGATGTATGAAATCCTAGAAATTGGAAAATGTAGTATCCGTAGTTTTTTTTTTATATATTTCAACGAAACAATTAAGAATGGAGGAAATGTCACTTAGTTTTCTATTATACATAATGCCGGCACGTTTAAATTATTCGAACGATCATTTAAATTTGTTTATTATTTATATATGCGGCACCTCTGCCGCTCGGTATGCACAAAAATAAAACTCGTTACCAAACACAGTTAAACGAATACAGAATTTGAAAATCTTCGGATCGGTCAAGGCAGAAATTCGAAAAGACAGTTCTTACGAATTTATTTTAATATAGTCTCAATAGCGCGAATTACTAAAGTATCCATTTTTGCGTAATCAATATGATATTTTTTTATCTTCGATTAAATTTGATAAGAAAGAGAAAAGTGGGTATTTAAAAAAATAAGTTTTCACGCTTTTTCCATTTGAAAGTTTAAGCGTAATTGTCAGATACGTTGTATAATATTTTCTAAAAATCTGTCTGGATTCTAATACTAGCCTACACGATTAACAGTTCTGCAAAATTTCAGTTTTCCGAGTTAAATACTTTCACAGTTAGAAAAATTCACATTTGACAACAACAAAGTTGACAGCTATTTTCGGTATAATGGAAAATGTCGAATTACTAGATACGTAGCATATGTCGGCTTTAGTGTATTATCAAGTTTTCAGAAATTTCCAATGTAGATTCTTATATACTCGTATATACGTTTTAATTTCTTATTGTGCTCGGGGCTCTTATGTCTGTAACTAATTTACTGTAAGTATTGTATTACGTACGTAAGCCTCGGTAGAAGGTAATGATGTACAGAACTGCCTTTTAGACGTCCACGACACACTGCAGCCAAACTTCAAAAATGTAACCGGTAGTGGATTTTCGATCGTTTCATCTCCTACCCAATCGGCGTAAACCTACCCGCACAAACACAAACACTGCTTGACGCGTTTAAACACCAAGCTGTAATCCAATTTAATTTAAAGTTAATTCATGCACTTAAATTTAGTCGTTCTTACCATCGCATGGCGTACACGATACATTCAATAATTTGTCGATATTTTGACTCTGCGTTTTGGTTTTCTGAGGTGTCTTTCAAAATTTTCATAGGTGTGGTAACCTACAATCTCGCATATTGAGCTTGAACAATTCTCCTTTTAGATAGGGTATTTGGTATAGCCCCAATACACATTGTTCTCTGTTATGTGCTATATTAATTCCTACCATTCCTACCTTGCCAGTCCCAGATCTTTCACTTTAGAACTGTTGGATAGCATTCTTTTCAGTTGCCGTATATTACCTTCGTTTTATTCTAGAAAGAAAAACTTCTTTGTCGCTGTATTGCATTCTGACTTAGGAAAATTATGCAACTTTCCCAATTCATATAACATTAGGGTCATTATCAGAACAAATAATCGACGGTTTACCACGATTAGACATAAAACGTTTTAAGGCTGCTATGGACACCAACGTACTTAACTTAGAAACAAGTTCTAAGCGTATTGCCTTACTGCACATGCAAATAAATAAACAGATGCAACGTTTAGTTGTTTTTATACTTTTGTCGTTTTTATTCTTTAGTAAAAAATGGCCACCGTAATCTACTTCAACATTGGTAAAGGTAAGTATTTCCTTGCTCGGCATTCCGGTCAGTTTTCCATTGGGTAATTAGAATCTCTTGAAACACATAAGGCATGTTCTTACAACTTCCTACAAGAGTTTCTACTTCCATTTTTCTCTTACCACACGTATTTAATTTTGAATACCACAGTGCATCAATCGTTCATGTTCACATCCATCTGGAATATGTATAACTTATATATGTTTGCGACTGCGAACAATACCCGCAAGGTTTGCAATTTAGCTTTTTATTGCATGGGATTATTATCTGCACCTCCTTTTTTGCTCTAGAAACCCATTTACAACCTACTATACCATATGATCGGTACTTCACCGTATCCATGGTCGTCTTTATTCTTCATGGATGAACAAATATTTATAATCTTCTGCTCTGTGACGAGCTCTTCGGCCTTCAACCGAGTGTTGTATGGAATGTTAGATATGTTTTCTGTAATCTTACGCCCTGAGATCCATCAAATCCAAATTTCTATACTCACAAAGCAGATTCTTGTTGTAACACACATGTTGGCTTGCACCAGTTTCCATTCATCCATATGTTCTTGAAATGTATGATCGCCACTTACAAAAGCATTTACCTCATCATTTCCATTACGTTGTTTCTTGCCTTCTGCTTGGTTTTCATTAATCGTTCGGAATTTATTATTAAACCAACACGCACTTGCTACGTGTCTGAGTTTCTCGCAAATATACATGATTTATTTTTTCATTTTCTTAGAGTTTCTACTTTTATGACCAGTACCTCCACATTTGAAATATTTGATTTTTAATTTAGTACTTGTATCCATCCTAAGGCTTGGCTATCTGCTACTCCTAACCTCTGTTTCTCTGTTAATAATCTTGATATTAATTCAGAAAAGCTTTGTTTTTCTACCGATTCTACACTGATTCCCTCGCAGGCACAAAATGTTTATATCGATCTGAGAGCGATATCAACATTCCCTCTGGAATTTCTCTGTTCATCCGTTTCTAACTCTTGTAGGAAACTTGCTTTCATACTGCCAGTTGAAAAATTTCTGTTGAATCAAATATAAACGTGTTTCTGATTTGTGCCCATAAAACTGTAAGTAGCTTTCTCCATATCTCATGTGCTGGCACGTGCCAGAGCGTGGGTACCAGAAGTGATTCGAGAATAAAAATTCCACTGGCCGTGGCAAGAAATATTTTGAATTTTCCTCCGATTATGGTGGACATTTTTAGGAAGGAGAACGTTTTTCCTGTTTAGACTCTTCAACAATAAGTATAGCCAAAGAGAGGCAAACAACAGAAAACATACAGGGAAAATCTGATACTCCCATTTCCAAGAAAAAGAAATGAAAATCAAAAATTCGAGAGAGAAATAACATTTTACAGGAGAGACAATGCAACTGTTCAAATTGAGTAGTGTCGTACTAAATTGTTAGAATGTGCCTTTATTTGCTTAGTTTCCTATTAATGACCTGGGAAGGAAATGCATTTCCATTGATAAATTTTGAACCACTGAATTTCTGATTCCTTTTGCATTTACATCTTGGTTCTCCTCATCTACTCCATATCAACTTTATTCGTATTTCCTTCATCTTCATCGTTCATTGCAATATTATGTCAAACACAAGCTACTCTAATTATCCGGACAATAAAATTATCCCTTCATTTTGTATGGTACAATTGTTGGAAATTTTGTTTTAATATTCCAAAGCAATTCCAAAGCAAATAAGTATAGACAAACAACGAAAACGCTAGAAAATGAACTAGATTACCAACCTTTGAAACTGCAAAGGGCTGGACAGCTAAGTCGTGCCGTGCCGCTTCGTTTCTAAGTTATTTTTCTTCTTAACAATTAACATGTACAAAGTTACGATGAACAGGGAACCATAACGACCTGGACAACAAATTGTACCGCCCCGTTCTTTCTATGGTTTTCTTTTAAAATACGTGTTGAAGGATCATAATGTCGGTTTGACAGTTAGAAGATAGTAACCATGCTTTTAATTTTATTTGCACTGTATTTATCATTCGTGTCGCAACCGAAAAATTAATATGATATTCACCTTTTCCCTCGTAGCTTCAGATTGCGACGCACACGGGCGTATATTGTACAGATTTGTACACAAATTAAATTAGACACATTTGCGGACATAACAATGTATCATACATACATACATAATCATTGACAGTACATCCAGTGACAAGTCAAAATCAAAGGTTGACAACTTTACATGTTATTTGAAAATTTATTTGAACACCTTATAAAATTTTACCGAATGTCAAAAAGTAGCTTTGGCGGGCAATTAGAAATAATTGGTCCATCAATAGCATATAAAGCTGGTCTCTTTTCAATTTATTTCCTTTGAAGTGGATTATTAAATATTACCTAATATGAATATATCTTTTCGTATTACTCCCAGAAAACTTGTTTGGATAACTCTTTCCCAATTGACATAATTAATAGCTTTCTACTGTTATATTTACGCAAACTACTAGATACTACAGTTTATGAAATCTCTCCTTCAATAAATTTTATCAACTTAAACAAATTGCACTTGTTTATTTCCAATTCCTGGCGGACGGCTGTACATTATCTTAATTGAAAAAACTTCCGTAATTCATGTATATATAAACAGAGCTTCGTAATTGCTTAAGAGAAATGTATTATTTAATATGTAACTAACGTTGGCTCCTCAACTGTAATTCTATTAAAGTTAGTTGCGAATGTAACAAAGTGGCTTAACTGTTGCAAAGGATTCTTTCCAGATAAAATAACCTGTGTATTACTATGATAACGTACAAAGAACATAGGCCCTAAATGTTATAATTAAATTACCTTGGAATAAGACATCTGTAAAGGAGATGCTCAAATTAATTACTAAAAAACTGTGTATGGAATTACAATGGAATTATAACTTTATTGATTTTCTAATAAATAAATAATCTATATTTCTCTTGGGCTAATGTAATATATAATTTAGGTGCATATAAAAGCAAATTACCAAATACTTCAGTAGTATACGAAGTAGCTACAATCTAGAAAGATGCGTTTACCTACTGTTGTTAAAAATGTTTATTTGTTATCTACAGAGTTGTCATTTCGTCATGGCTTCGAGGTTTGTATGCTGCTTTCTCTTGTTTAAATATTGTTCATTATCGATTGATGTATTGATAAGTGATAAATTATCACTGAGAATTTATAGTAAAATAGTGTGTTAATTAAGGAAATGATAGATAGGCAGTCCCTGAGTGTTAAAGCAATTCAGTCACAGCTAAAGCTAGCGAGTAAAATATATGTCATCGTTTTCTCGAAGAATATATCTTCGCATGGGTTAGATACTGGCAACAATGGGTTAGATACTGTTGAAGACCAGACAAACTCAATCAAGATACGACTCAAATGCGCTCATTTCATTTTTGTGAAACGGATTACGAATGAAATATACAGAATGAATTATTCAAGTATTGTACAATAAACTAATGTTTTTGCGTAGTTCAAAGTTTAAAAATATATAAATATAGGTATTACATGTTACCATGTGTACACGATAATACTAAATTACAGATTCACCTACATTAACGGAACGATTTTTTAAATTCTTTTAAATAAGGGCCAGACATCCTTTTCTTCAAACAGAATCAGAATTTGTCAACCTATATAAGATGACTGTGTTAAAGCTGCTTTATTTTAAAAACTCAGTTTATCAAGTCAAAGTAATGTACGTAACGAAGTATGTTTCTTAAAAAATCATTTCTAGTTGTGCATAAAGAGAAAAGACTAGAAGTCAAATATTGAGGGGAATTTAATTTCGAAAACGTACAATAAGATATCTAAGAAGGACAACAATTCACTCTCTAATTATTAGATAATATGACGTATTAAAGTTGCTGCACCAATACTTAAAATTGGACGTCTGTGTATCCGAATCTGCACATCCACCGCTTATCTTAAACATAATTGCCATGCGAGAAATTAATTAAAACCGACCATATGAATTTGATCACTAGGTACTTACAAAAGGAGGTTACGCTATGGTTGTATCTCCGGCAGATAAATCAATTTATCTTGAATTAAATTTCGACATTAAGAAGTAAAATATAGCTCTCAATTTTTACTATTATTTGATGTAGTAAAAGTAAAAGCTGGTTATTGCCATCGAATAATAAATTTTATCCCTAAAATAAAAAACATGCTGTCAAGAAAATTCATGTCTGATCGTGAACGGTTTGCAAACAGCAATCTCTTGCTATGAGTAAATTTGACTTTAACGTTAAATGAACTAAATTTCTAATTAGAATTTAATATAAGATTTGGTACGCAAAAATTTCTTAAATTTAAAATAAAATAAACTTTAACATATCCTAAAATCAAAGCGAAAGCTCATGATTTTACAAAATTCGATCTTGCATTTGAAAAGCTAAAAAAAATTAGCACATGTACTCATAAACACTAAAACTAAAGAAAACATATTTGGCCATTGTATACGATACTTACCAACTTACATGGTATACTACTATTTCTGTCCCACTTTATGGGTTTCCTCAAAGCTTCTAGCTCTGCGGAGACAATAAGCAACTGCTCAATTACTCAATATTTTGGAATTTCGTTAATTTCTAGTCATTATACAGCCGGAATCAAGCCTATATTCGCGCTATAAATGTAACCCTTAATATTATGTGTGGTTCGGTAATCGAGCATGATTATTATATATATATAAATGATAATTAATCCTCACCCAATCTGTTTTCATTTAATCCAGTCCACGAATATAATGTATAATATAATAATTATGCAATAATTCATTCATGCTATACTGTATTCGTTATAAATGGAAGATCAATATGCAAATGTAGATATTTTATTTTCCTGATGTGATTTAACCGCTACTTTTTATTTTTGATATTATTATACTAAGGGCCTTTCAGATATTTGCATGTAATTTGACAAATGAACCACCAGGTATAAAGAATATACATTAGAAAATTCTGAAAGCGTGGTAAAATACCAATGCCTACTTGTAGTATCGAACTAGTATATTTTCAATTACAATCAAAGGGAAACACTAAAACCAATCCATCACTCCGTTTATTCTTTCGAGAAATTAATAAACACTTTGTTGATAGCATTCCTATTCTCCCACATGATACCGATAAAATCCGTGAATTGTACTTACAGTTCAAATGTCGTAATTTTGAAGTAAAATTTCAAGTGCATACTGTTGACACCTCAGAAATCTTGAAAATTTTGTTAAGTATAAAAAGCCTGTCTGTAGGATTTGATGATATTGGAATTAACTTACTTAATCTTACATTGCCTGATACTGTGCTTTATATAAGTCACACTGCTAATGCCTGTTTACATGAGAACACTTTTACCATTGCTTAGAAAAAGCCATTGTGACTCCACTGCCCAAATTAAACAAACCATCTCAATTTAGTATGCTTCGCCTAATTAGAGTTTTAGCGGTTCTGAGTATAGTATTGGAAAAAGTTATATTTAATCAGAATAATCAACATCTCAAATATAATTTACTACCACATTGTCATTTGAGTGATCACAATTGCACGACGACGCTGTTAAAGGAAACAAACCATTTAATTGATGTGAGAGATAGGAATAGGTCCTTGGATTTCAACAAGGCTTTTGAACCATCAACCACAGTACCTTCCTTTTAATATGTCACTATATATGATTCAGTGATTCGGCGATTGCATTGCTGCAGTCATTTCTATTTGACAAATGTCAGGCTGTTCGTGTTGCTGGTGCTTTATAAATCTTTTGATATTAACGACATTGATGAGGCAATGAACGATATTAATAGTGATTTGGATGGTGTCGGGAACTTTGCCGAACCACATTAGGTTAAAGTTAACCCCTCTACGTCAATAGCAATCCTGTTTGGGAAGCCGAATAATGTCGTGACTTGTCGCAATTGGATCGGCGTATTTGTTGGTAACACGATTGTTCCGCTTTCGGACAGTGGTAAGAACTTGGGGCTCATGTGTAATAAGTCCTTTAGATACAGTGATCATGTACTGAGGGTTCTTGGAGCTGCTTGTAGTAATCTTAAGTTGCTGTAACCTCATCGAAGAATCATCAGCATTTCGATCAAGGCTATGCTGTGTAACAGCTTGTCTGCACTTAGCTGTGCCTGATTGCTGTTAGTCATCAAGGAATTCAAAGGGTGTAAAATTAACGTTTAGGGTACATTTTTAATATAACAAAATATGATCGAATCTCCCATAACCTCGTTGAACTTAAGTGAGTGAACATGAACAATTGCATTAAGTATCATTCTCTTAACTTGTGTAACACAATAATATCATCCAGGATGCCGTATTATCTATGAAATAATAATATCAGATACCGCTCTGAAGTTAATATTATTAATGTTCAACGTACTTTACTTCAATCTAAGAACTTAGGTTTGTTTATTGGCAATTCATTTAGACACACAGATCGAATAAATGCTTACATTCAACTAAAAAAGTTTACATCAATAGGAGAGATTTATATCTTAATTTTAAAATGCAGCTATACGAAACATTTGTATTATTGCAATTTAACTTGCGGAGTGATACATACAGGTTGTATCACTCCGCAATGCTGATGTCCTCACCGCACAAAGGATTACAAATATTCAAAGTTCCTGTTTATGAGTGATCTATGGCATCAGAGGGTTCGATAGTTTCACACAAACTCATTGACGCTCGCTGGCTATTAATGTACCGTCCCAGAGAATTACAATCGTTACTATTCTATTACTTCTCGATACCCAGAATGCTATAATAAAATAGTCTTTCGATTTCAAATTCACGACCAAGGTACTCGTGGTAAGGGCACCTCGTCATCGCCTAGCCATGTGTAGTTATCGCATTTATTAATCGTATAATGGTTTACTTACAGGGGACACCAGCAACCCAAAAATTCAGATTTCGATCAAAGAGTATCATGGTATAAGAACAACGCAATTTTATTTAGCGACCGAATTCCTCGATTTCAGAGTAGGCGCCTCCGTGAATTTTCACGATTCTCAAATTTTGGAAATATGTAAATATTTAAAAAACTGTAACGAATATATTATTTTTGTTAAAAGATTATTTGAAGCATATTACACACTCAAGCATGACGCATTATTTTCGGAAAAATTAAACATCGAGGGACCGGGGTACCCCATATTTCCCATATACTTTTATTATATATTTTTATAAATTTTAAAAATATGTAATTATTGCAATAATTTTAGTCAGTATAAGAGTGCTGAAAACACAAATATTGTTTGCATAAGGAACAACGCAGAATAGCAGGTTTATTTTTCGCAAATCAAAACTCTAGATTTTTAAACGATCCTGGTCTTTCATGCACCCACTCTTATACCACGAGTATTTGAAGACGTCGAAAAATCTTGGTGAAGAAAACTGATTGTGTGTTAACGATAATATTGTTTCTCTGGTGCAAATCTATGTCGTAGTTCATAAGAATCACTACATCAGAAAATGTTCTTACAACATTTTCCCAGAGTCTAAAACTAAACACATCCAGACGTTGTGCCATATCTGTTTTTTTGGGGTATATTTAGAATGTTTACAGTTTTATCTTTTGATTTTCCAATTTCCGAAGTGCAGTTGGAACTAATATTTGGGAGGAAAACATTTTAGCGTTTTGAAGTTAGCTTAGCAGACGTTGGAGAAGATGTATACGCATTTATGAGTCTAAACAGTGATTGCGCAACTCGAAGTCCAAACTTGTCCATAGATTCCTTTAATACCATGTTCTGTTAGTCTCTACAGTTTCATCGAATTTGAATTTTTGGGTTGACGGAGTTCCCCTGTTAATCTCTGCACAATCGAAGTGATATTTTCTTCAGCAAATTTTCTCCCGTCAACGCGGCTCTAATAGAACTACTCCCTTTCATAGATCATTTACTTTCTTTGTACCCTAATTAATTGTTTTGTATTTAGCATTTTTGTGTATTTTATTTTACTCCCACTCCCACGCCTGGGATATTAAAATATATTAAAGAACATTTATTGAGTGTAAAAATATGTAAATCATTTTTGCAACCATTTCAAATATGCAAACTTATCCCCAAGTACTTGTTCAAAGAAACTAGTGGCCGTAAAACAGTTGGACACAAGCAGCTTTCGAATTAAACTCGGAAGCTTAGAGCACTCTAAAAGAGAGTTTTATTTCAGTTCAGGTGGTCTTCCTGTTCATAATGTAGCATGTGAGTAATAATAATTGTATTTGTAATTAATTTTCTTACTGGTAGGAATATCTATTATCTCTGGGTGGCTAATTAAGTTTGTTTTCTATATATATATATATATAACATTTTTGTACAATAACAAAAAAAATAACGCCAAAATGGCTTCCTCATAGTACTAATTGAATCACTCACGACAAAGGTTATGTGAGGAGAGAAAGACTATCAGCATGGCTCCGAGCGTGTCTTTTC
>CACRWG010004721.1:0-16750 GCA_902654985.2 Oryctes borbonicus
CACATAAATAACAACCGCGACGTTTATTAATTTTTATTCCGTATCATCATTTAACGCCAAGCCAAGCTAATCGTGCCACTCCACTGGTAAAAGCGATTCCATGTGCGCAGATGCCACAGCTGATGAATGGCGCGATTTTTGACATTATGTGAATACAAAATTTCTCGAGTTTTGCTTTTGGTAAAAAAGAGATTTAATGGATCCTTCAAATATTTGTAGGATCTTAAGATCTATTTGGGAGTAGTATTAAATTTCTGCACTTTATTTATTCGGAAGTAGAACAAGAAGAAGAACAAAGTAAGGAAGGAATGAGTATGAATTTATTTATACTTTAAAAATTCGATGGAATTCCTATATATTCCAACAATTTGTTGAAAAGCGAGAAATTTCAATATTAGAGCGAACCGCCTAAAAATAAGAAACAGGTCTTCGTATACAGAGCGCTTCGCTGGAAACTAAAATTGTCTGAGGCAATGTTGGGATACATGTCGCTAAGGAGGTTCGAAAATGTCAATAAATATTTTTTCAACCTTCGATAGCTCATAAAAACAAAACAAGAGTAAATAACAAAATGGATTTATTACCAAAAGTTATATACAAATATGGTTACTTTTCTACATAATCACCGTGAAGATTGATGCATTTGTCATATCTATAGACGAACCTTCCAACCCCCTTTGCATAGAATGTTGAGATGGTCCGTGACAATATCGGCAGTGGTGGCTGGCGAATGCCCAGACAAGCCTGTTTAAACTCACAAATGCATTGCGGAGATTTAACAAAAACTTTTTTGAGAGAGGCTATTAATTGATCTACTTTTGGATAACTGTTTCTAATAAATTCAGCTACAAAATAACATGCATGGAGCAAGTAGGTTACATGAAGCAATTGAGAAAAAGATTGTTTTAGTAACTTTCAGCTTCACCCATGTTTGAACCCATATCTGTAACCAACATTACAAGTTGGGTTACCGATATATTGAACTTCCCAAAGGTATTTATTATAGTTTCCACTATTGTTTCCGCGTTTGTCATCGGTAACATAGTACTATATAAAAGATGGGGCACGGATGCCACATCACTTTTTAAAATGTGCGCTAACATAAAAAAATAAAATATAATTCTTTCTTACATCCGTTGTCTCATCCACCATCAGCCATCTTTTTTGCGTGCGTATAAATTGACTTCGGGTATGTTCGAGCGTCTTCGATATATATCAACGCCGTCAATAAGTGCGCACTCCTTTCTGCAGGTTTACTCAAAATACAGCATTCAAATATTTCTTGGTGCCATCTAATGCCAACAGCTACTGTAATGCCGTATACAAATGCAAAACCACCTCCTTAAACAGTTCTTGATCTGCTTAACGCAAGGCGGTGCTGCAATCATGTATATTTTCAAAAGGATTTTTAAAATTTCACTATCGGTAGGTGTATATTTAAGCGATTCTAAAAGCTTTTAAAATTTTTTAAGGTAATATAATCATTTCGATTTAATAAATTGTATACTCTTGGGGGAATTAAGAAAATCGTTTGATTTGGCATTTGAAACTCATTACTAGAGATGAGCAAGGTAGCGAAAATTGGCAGAGACTAGAGAGACTCATGTTTATTCGTCTCATAAGAATGGGTTCTTTTGCCTACTGGTTTCCCCGAGAGTCGACAATACTCATCTCTACTCATTACTAATGAGTCATTAATAGAGATGACAAAGGCAGGTGAATATATTACTTTCTTGCAGCGACTAGACAGACTCGTGTTTTGTCGATTCTCGGGGAAACCAGTAGGCAACACGAGCACTTCCTGTTAGTTAAAACTGCATCTTAACGATTGCAGACTGCATTCATTTCGACATTTAATTCCATTATGCCGAAGGTTAGCAATAGTAATGATAGTAAGCTTAGCTTTGCGTTGGTCTTTTGTGTGCACTGTGCAATGGCGACGAAATAACTTTGGGAGATACTATACAATGACAATTACAAAACTTACTTTTACAGAAACAATGATGATTAAAAACTATGAAAATAAATTAGAAAACATTTTTATTTCAACGTGCTTCAAAATAAACACTATTTACAAAAAACTTATGCAAAAAGGTGTTGTTAAGATACCGCATATGCAATATACTAAATGTATGTTCAAATATAATTTTTTTATTTCTTTAATTTTAACTTATTATGACTTCTCTTTATTGCAAAAATATATATATACTGTTTGTATGTTTTTACTATAATTACTTGCTGGAGGCATACTATTGTCAATAGATCTATATATAACTTTATAAGAATGTAATTAGGAACATATCCCATATAATTTCAAAACATAAAATACATCATCTTATTACTGACTGACATACATTTGCATCCTTGCATTGAGTAACAGCAGTACACCTCCAATATTATATTTACTATTATTATTAGAGATGACAAAAGCAGGTGAAATTACTTCTTCGAAGGGACTAGACAAGACTTCGTATTTTGTCTTTCTTACGAGACGAATAGACACGAGTCTGTCTAGTCGCTGCAAAAAATAAATAATTTCACCTGCCTTGGTCATCTCTAATAATTAGTACACCTTAAAAGTACTTAAAAACAATTTACATATTATACAATTGTAACGTTAATATATCATTACCTATTTCTATAAATAAATTTGGTTCCGCAAATGTTAACTTAGTAGTTACATTATATAGTCTTACAAGTAGTAAACATGTTTGGGTTTAATTACTACTCTTGCTTTAGTTCAGACAAATCTTCCTGTTTTATTTGTAGAGGATCCACTTTAATAACAGGTGCTACTACAACAGGTGCAGGCAGCGGTACTGTGATCGGGGGAGGGTCATCCGGGTTTAATTTCGCAACTGGTTGCAATCGCCTTATGTTGCTGACAATATTTAAACCTAAAATTTGTAAAAAGATATGAAATAAATCTTTTTAGTGTCTTCAAATTAAAAAAAAAAATACCGTGAACAACTCTCTTGTGTTGAGTTAATAAATATCCCGTTAAGAATGTTTCTGGACACAGTTCACACTGGAATCTTTCGCCCGTGTGTCTTCGAATGTGTGACTTCAAATCGTTCCCCTGGGCAAAGGCTGCATCACAATATGTGCAGCGATAAGGCTTCTCTCCGGTATGGGTTCTCATATGAACTGTCAAGTTATATGCCCTAAATAAACAGAAATAATAAACGCAATATAGCATACATTGGCGTAGCGTGCTGTCTTCTAGCATTTAAAGAAATCATGTTCATCAAAGTCAGAACTAGAAAATCTTTCAAAGATAACCAATTGTAAAGACTGGAATAATTGAAGTTTGTTTTCACATTTAAAAATCGATGGTCCCAAAACTGTTTTAAATAAATTTAATAATCATTACTAATTAACATCATTACTGACGTAAAATGTATAAAATCATAGATCCATATTTAAATTATCAGTTCCGATTATTAGCATTTACCTGGAATTTGTCTAAAAATATTTTTACTTTAAGCACTGAAAACATTTGTATTGCTCAAAAGAATATTGTGTATGCAAATCAAAAACATGTATACTATTTCGAAAATACATATAAAATAGCAAGGCAGTAAGTATCATTTCATAAAATTGTACTGTAATGAAGATACGAGCGTGATCTGAAAAGTTTTCCGCCTAAAAACAAGTTTTTTTGTCAAATTCTGTTTTATTTCTCAGTATCGTTTCCTTGTAAGTCTATATACTTTTCCTAGCGATGGTTCCATCTCCTTGGCGTCTAGTTCTGCAAAATAAACGTTTACAGCCTCCTCGTTTCCTGAAAATCTGTCCTTCGACGGGAACTTTCAGCCTAGAATACAGAAAAGCGTTGCTGGGGCCGAGTCTATCAATTCGAACCTCAATTCGCAAATTTTTGCCGCGGCGATCACTGAAGTAAAGACTTTTTCTTGGTGAAACAAAACATTATTTTCTCGTCCACTGTTTCGACCGTGTCTTGATTTCAGAAGTGTACTGTTGTACGCAAGTTTTATCTAATTATTAGTCGGCGCCAAAACTCCCTTAAGCTGCTTTGGAAATGCTCACGGCCAATATCCTAATAAGGCTCTGTTTACATAGAATAGTGCGAAATTGACGTAAGAATTAGTCAGAAATTAGCGCAATATTGTGCACTATTTTAACAAGTGACTGTAAAGACTTACTTTGTTACAATGCAACCTACAATTATCCGTTATTATTTCATTTGTAACGCACAGAATTACACAAAAACCTTTATTAAGCATTTCTTTCAGGAACCCAACTATTCTCATAATCTTATTGAAGAACATTTATTTCTGTATTATCTTCAGCCTGGATACAAAAACAAAACTGTCAATCAACTTTGAAATGTGTACATACATTACATATTGTTTTCTATTCCCTTTACAGCTAAACAAATAAAATACAAATAATCTATGGTAGCTCTGTATGAGTAATTCATAATTAGAATGGTAATAAAAAGATCCGGTTTCGATCTAATCGCTCATCATCGGACCAGCTGTAGTGAGCAATCAACATACATTTTTATTTATATATATGATTCTATGTTAAACATTAAAATAATTTAGGGAAGATACTAGTGTAACATTTTTTGTTTGTATAGTAATGAAACTATAACAATTATTTAAAGTTTATGTTAAATATATTTTTTTAATTTTTAAATTAGTATTAAGTGTTAATTTCAATAATGTACTAGTGATATTCAAACCCTTGTTTTCTTATTATATAATTCTTTTTCCAACTTATACAATAATTTTACAATCTTATCTTTTTTTAATTTACCACGTACTAATATTAGATAATATTCAATACAGGAAGAGCTGAGGATCAAATATGTGGTCTATGCCTAGAACATCTGGAGACGGCAGAACACATTTTACGAAAATGTGTTACCATCAGTAGCACTCGACAACAACACTTCAGTAAACTATTCCTGACATCTACTGAACTGAGGGACGAAGATTCTAAAGTAATACCAAGCCTCCATCTTCTCTAACACATATAAGAACATTTTGTTACAATAGACCTATTAAGGTCGCAGTGACTAAAGGCATCTATGCTTCTGCCTAACAATACTAATACTACTAAAATGTTAGATAAAAAGACAAAAATTTAACATAGGTACAGTTTAGTAGAACATTCATAATATTTCTATGATAATTAACAAAATAAGATATTGAATTCCACTACAACATTATTTAAATTAACACTTAATACTAAACCTAAAATTACAAAAAAAAATGATTTTAACATAAACTTTAAATAACCGTTATGGTTTTATTACTATACAAACAAAACAAAAACTGTATGTTCCACTTACTAGTGGAAAGTCGGAAAATAATTTAGAGAACACACTTGCTCTCTAAATGACTTTAATGTTTAATGTAGAACTTATAAATAAAAATTGGTATTTATAGCTCATTACAGCTGGCCTGATGATGAACCAATAGCCCGAAACTGATTGCTATTCGATATTAAAGAGAGTTTGTGGGAAAGGGACCCTTTTATTACCCTCCCAGATAAAATATAATCTTTCATTTTACATGTAAACTATACCTTCCAAAACCTCTTCCACAAATAACACACAAATGCGTCTTTTCGCCAGTATGGTATCTCTCATGCACTGTCAAATCTGTCGTTCGAGTAAAACCTTTACCACAGAATTTGCACTTGAATGGTTTCTCTCCGCGGTGCCGCCTCATATGAACCACCAAATTGTCATTCCTAATAAATCTCTGTCCACACTCGGAACACAAAAATTTCTTCGAACTATCATTATGATACTTCATATGCTCGGTTAAATGAGACTTCGCTATAAAAGACTTATTACAGGTCTTACACTGGAATGCATTCTCCCCCCAATGGGACTTCATATGCGAATCGCGATATTTCTCGGTCGTGAAAGCCTTTGGACAATATTTGCATTTAAATTTATTCTCGTCTAACAATATTTTCTCACCGATGCTATGTTTAACAGCTTTATGCTTTACTAAACTCTCTTTTTTACTAATCTGGCGTATATCACATGTAAAGGATTCCGAGCTGAAATGCATTCTCATATGCTTCTGCAAATGATCCCGCCTTGAGAAGCGTTTTTTACACGACGAACACGAGAACGGCTTTGCTTTTCCATGGGATAATTTATGCCTCTTAAGACTATTCATCCTACTAAATTTCCTAGAACATGTATCACATTCGTACAGCTTCAAACCGTGCTCTTCAACGTGCCTTTCGAATAGATGCACCTTGGTGAAGAGTTCCTTACACTCCGGACATATGAAATGGCTAGTTTCCGAGCCCTTACCAGTTTGAGATTTGTAATTTAGCGGAGGGCACCCTCTTGGCCTGCCAATAGACTTGTAAGCTACAGGATTTTTGCCAGGTCTTCCCCTACCGCGTTTGGTTTTTGGCGGTGGCGGTGTCATCGGTAAACATTCGGAATGAGCACTATCTGAAAGAATAATAAAACAGATCGAACCACATTTCATGACTTTGCTCTTACGAGATGTGTCGTTCCCTAGTTTGTAGATTACTAACTACTTATAAAGAAAGATTATTCAATTTTTGCTGGTTTAATTTTCAATTTAATTTTTCCTTAGTAATTGCTCCCCGATCTTTGGGTTCTTTTATTTTTTAAGAAACGCAACATATAATTTTTTAACCAACCCCAACCAAACCCAAAACAAAAAATTGCGGCGGGGCTGCCATATCAACAAAACGGACAAAAGGAAGGTTCGCGGATATAATAATAACGCCGGATATCGGCTTTTTATGGCTTTTCGACCAATAGAATTTCTTATTTATGCGGTTGGATTGTACATATTCATTATTGATATAGAGCCGAACACTTTTGTGCTACGTTTTCCTTATGTTATATGTTAGATATACGTTTGTGAATAAAACTACGCTACATTCGAATTATAACATGAATTTCATTCACACAACTGTACCTCAAATTGTTTTGTTACTGGCTGGATTTAATGAGCAGAGTGTACCGTAGCTGTACTTGTTTCACAATTAGTGTATCGTATAAATATTTATTTTTCTTTTTGCACACACCTATAACTTTGCACAGGACTGTCTACGATAAAAATTAGTTTTGTAAACAATTTAATTATAAGTACTCATATTTGTTTTTTTTTCTGACCTGCAAGTTCCTAATTGAAGATTAAAGTACATTCACAATTACTAAGCTGAGTGCACTTTATCTTAGAGTTAATATCAATAGCAAATTGCTGTCGTATGAGTCATTACTTACTACATGCAAAGCATTTCACACTATAAAAAACCACTATTTGTACAAGATACAAAGGTGTATTTGATTTTTTTTTTGTCATGAAGAGTAAATCTAAAATACCAAATATACTCACTACCTGATTCATAATCATTTCCATTACCAATATCCAAGAGCCCACCTTGATTATCTCCAAGTACTTCTTCCTGAATTCTTGTTTTCTCAAGTAGCAAATCTGCAGGATGCTCCTTTTCATAGATATCATTAGTTATGTGTGCTATTTCACCTATTTTCTCTTGGTCGTTATTCTCTGAAATCTCAACTTCTGGCTCCATTATTTCTTCTGCTGAATTTGTGTCTACTTCCTCCGGTTGCTCAGAAAATACATCAGCTTTTTCATCGAAATCAATTTCTATATAATGTTCTGCTATGTTGTCTAAATTATCTAGAGTTGGTAGAACAAGTTCCTTATTTTCATGTATCCGCCTATGTACCTCCATACTATCCTCTCGATTAAAGGCTTTATTACAAATATCACATACATATACTTTTTTCCCTTTGCAACATTCGGCGTGGTGTCGAAGACTTTCGAAACGATTAAAACCACGGTTGCAACGTGGGCAACCATAAGGCTTTTCTTTTAAGTGTGTCATTAGATGACGTTTCAAATGTTCGAACCTGGTAAGCGTCTTATTGCATATCTTACAGACATGCATTTTCCGCTTGCCATGAGATAATTCATGTCTACGGAGATGGCTCAATGTTGTATAGGCTCTATCACATTGCTTACATTTGAAGTTTTTACCAGTGTGTGACCTTTTATGGCATTTTAGACCTTCCATAGTATAAAAAACTTTTGAACATGTTATGCATTCGTAAACTGTTATATCACTATCAGTTACCTACAACAAAATTTGTATGAAGATTACATTTAAATTTTTAACTTAAATAAGGTGATTTGTATATACCTGAATATAATTCAAATCTTTTTCTCGTACTTCTCCTAAATTATTGTCTGGATCATCTTTGATATAATCTATCATATCTTCCTTTCTATGACAACTGTCATCATCACCATCATCTACAGTTGTATCAAATTCGTTTATCAAACTTGTTGAAAATTCCACCTCTGTTACAGCTTCCTCCTTTATATTTTCCTTTTGTAAATTTTTCACGTAATCTCTCAAAAAGATATCCGTCTTTTCGCATTGTTTCTTGAAAGAATATGCATTTTTTAATTGCACAAAACACGATCGACATATCAATTTTGGTAAACCGTCGTCCTTGTTAACCTAAAAATAAACAACGGGGCTGTTGGTTGGTTCAAATCATACGCACTGTTTAGGACTATAGGTCCTCTCTTATGTTGCTATTTACCTGAACGGAAGCACATGCCATTAGCATCTCGTCTAAACGGGGGTTTTCTTTGCAACTTTCCGAGTCTCTATAATACAATGACTTCATTTCTGGCGATTCATTTTTGCAGGTTCTGCACACATTCTCGAAATCTAATTGTATAGACTCCATTTTCACATAAATAACAACCGCGACGTTTATTAATTTTTATTCCGTATCATCATTTAACGCCAAGCCAAGCTAATTGTGCCACTCCACTGGTAAAAGCGATTTAATGTGCGCAGATTCCACAGCTGATATATGGCGGGATTTTTAACAATATGTAAGACTACAAAACTCGAAAATTTTTCTTTCAGAAAGAGAAGACATTTGATATAAACTCCAAATATTTCGGTAGGATCTATTTGGGAGTAGTATTAAATTTGTGCACTTTATTTATTCAGAAGTAGAACAAGAAGAAGAAAAATGTAAGGAAGGAATGAGTATGAATTTATTTATACTTCAAAAATTCGATGGAATTCCTATATATTCCAGCAATTTGTTGAAAAGCGAGGAATTTCAATATTAGAGCAAACCGCCTAAAAATAAGAAACAGGTCTTCGTATAGAGAGCGATATATATCGCTAAGGAGGTTCAAAAATGTCAATAAACACAAAATTTTTGAAAAAAATCGCCGAACTTTTATTTGCTTAAAGAATAATAAAATAAATCTGATATTCGAATTTTTCCATCTTGTGTAACAGTCGATACTTGTAACATTCTAACACATTCTAAACTGATAATTTAATCAACACTTCTAAGGCAATGACAATATACGATCAGTGTCGCCAACGTAGTATAATAAACTGTTCCACACATAAGGTCAAAATATCCCATATTTTTTTTTTAACAAAAAAGCAGATACATAATAATCTTTTTAGTAACAACATTATACAATTAGACAATGTGAACAGGTTTTATTAAAAGAAAAGATTTACATTGAAATATTAAAACTAAACCAGCATATTGAAATCAAAATATGATGTGGTGACATTGGCCCTTGCTTACTTGCATCTGTTCATTATTTCAAAAACTCCCCGAATGGGATCCTCCGTTACGTTCGTCATATTACTGCCAGATGGCGCCATTACCAAATATTTATTGAGGGCATTATAACCAGAACATAGCGAGTATTGCGAATTAATAAAATAGATCCGAACCCGTGTCAAATTACAAGAGAAATTTTATTAATTTGTAAAATGCAAATTAAAATAAAATCCCTCAAAACTACGAGAATATCTCTTTGTCCCTAGGAGATCTGAAAAATCCTTCGAATCCCTCAGGTTGACAACGCTGTATACAATTGGAACTTTTCGTTTTACATAGCTGCCATAATATAGTATACGTAAGTACATACATACAAAAGGTTTTTTAAATTTTGCGAACAATGTTGGATAGTGATTGCCCGGATTATCAATGTATAAATTAAAACATGTGTCGTAAGAGGTCGTTAATTGTGATGTAGAGATACACGACAGCACCGCTAAAATTAGAGATGAGTCTCCTCAAAAATCACTAAGAAATAATTAGTCATTCAGCATCAAAAATCAGTGATATAGCAAGAAAATTATCAATCTCCGAACACTGATCTGAAATTACTTAAAATTTGAGCGTACTATTTTTATATGATTGCAAAGTTTAAGCATCTTTATAAAATATGACCATAAAACTAATCACCTTAACGATATTAGTTAATTAAATCCAACTATTTGAAATATGCCTATATTACATATAACATATACTAATGAAAGAAACACATAAATGAAACGAAGTCAATTTAAGCTGCCCGCAAAACAATACTGTAAGTTATTTTACTGCAAATTTTCAATTTCTCGTGAATTCATACTGAATACTTTCATTGAAAAAAATTGTAGAATTGTGTAGTTATTCAATATCAAGAAAAGTAAATCATAAATTCCAAACTTCGAGTGCCACTTATGCTTCTATCGGCTTGTGGTTTGCACAAGTTGTTTTATTATTTTCCTACGTTTTTTTCCCCAATAGTGTTTAAAACAGAAAATAAAACGCTCGCAATTAGAGAAGTACTTACTACGTAGTAATAACCTGCGCGATCAAAATTTCTTTGCGATACAATCCAGTATTCAAAAAAAAAATGTGTAGTTTTTACTGGTAGACAAATTATAGCTCTCAAATGTCTTGAAATCACCATCTCTACTCATAACTATACGGCAAGAGAAGTGAGGAGTAAATCTTGCACTTCACAAAATTGGCAGACTAGTCAGACTCGTGTTTGTTCGTCTGATCAGAATGGATTCGTGTTCCTTACTGGTTTCGCCGAGTTGAGAAAACTCATCTCTACTCATTACTAAGGAGTCATTAATAAAATTGCATGTTAGCGATTGCAAGCTGCATTCATTTCTACATTTAAAGCCGTTATGGCAAAAATTAGCAATAGTATCTGGTAGCAAACTTAGCTCTGAGTTGGTCTTTTGTGTGCACTGTGCAATGGCGACGAAATAACTTTGGAGATGGTATACAATTAACGTACTCCAATCCGCAAAACTTACTTTTGCAGAATCGATGATTAAAAACAATAAAAGTAAATTAGAAAACATTTTTATTCCAACGTGCTTTAAAATACAAGCTATTTACAATAAACTACAAAGAGAAATATGCAAAAAGGTGTTAAGATACTATATACGCAATATACTAAATGCATGGTCAAATATAAACCTTTTATTTTTTTCATTTTAATTTATTAATGCGCTCTTTTAATTGTAAAAATATATATAAACTTTTGTATATTTTTACTAGTTATTTGCTGGAGGCATACTATTGATAGATCAATAGATCTATATAACGGCATCTTCAATGTATAACTTTACAAGAATGTACTTAGGAACATACGTCATAATTCGAAAACATAAAATACATCATCTTATTAGCAACTGACATACATTTGCATCTTTGCATTGGGTAATAGCAGTACACCTCCATTATTATATTTACTATTATTATTACACCTTAAAAATACTTAAAAACAGTTTACGTATTATACAATTGTAACATTGATGTAGTAATAACCTATATAAATAAATTTGGTTCTGCAAATGTTAACTTAGTAGTTACATTATATAGTCTTACAAGTGGCCAACATGTTTGGATTTAATTACTACTCTTGTTTTAGTTCAGATAAATCGTCCTGGGTTATTTGTAGCGGATCCACTTTAATAACAGGTGCTACTACTATAGATTCAGGCAGGGGCACTGTGATCGGCCTTACGTTGGTAATGATATTTAAACCTAAAATTTGTAACAAGATATGAACTAAATGTTTTTAGTGTCAAATTAATGAAAAAATACCGTGAACAACTTTCTTGTGTTGAGTTAGTAAATATCCCATTAAGAATGTTTCTGGACACAGTTCACACTGGAATCTTTCACCCGTGTGTCTTCGAACGTGCAACTTCAAATCGCTACCTTGGGCAAAGGCTGCATCGCAATATGTACAGCGATAAGGCTTCTCTCCGGTGTGGGTTCTCATATGAACTGTCAAGTTATAAGCCCTAAATAAACAAAAATAATAAACGTAATATAGCACGCATTGGTGTAACGTGCCGTCTTCTAGCATATAAAGGTATCATATTCAAAAGTCGGTCGAAATAAAATAATTTAGGGAACAACCTAGTGGAACACTATTTGTTTATATAATAATAAAACTATAACAACTATTCAAAGTTTATGTTAAATACAATATTTCTTTTAAATTTTCAAATTAGTATTAAGTGGTATTTTCAATAATTTAGTAGTGAAATTCAAACCCTTGTTTTCTTAATTATCAAAATTTTTTTTTCCAATTTCTACAACCTTATCTCAATTGTGATAGTCTTCTCGCTACCCGATATTAACGAGAGTTTGAGAGAAAGGCACCCTTTTATTACCCTCCCAAATAAAATATAATCTTTGATTTTACATATAAACTATACCTTCCAAATCCTCTTCCACAAATAACACACAAATGCGTCTTTTCGCCAGTATGATACCTCTCATGCACTGTCAAATCTGTCGTTCGAGGAAAACCTTTACCACAGAATTTGCACTTAAATGGTTTCTCTCCGCGGTGCCGCCTCATATGAACCATCAAGTAGTCACTCCTAATAAATCTCTGTCCACACTCGGAACACAAGAATTTCTTCGAACTATCATTATGAAACTTCATATGCTCGGTTAAATGAGACTTCGCTATAAAAGACTTATTACAGGTCTTACACTGGAATGCATTCTCCCCCCAATGGGACTTCATATGCGAATCGCGACATTTCTCGGTCGTAAAAGCCTTTGGACAATATTTGCATTTGAATTTATTCTCGGTTAACAATATTTTCTCACCGATGCTATGTTTAACAGCTTTGTGCTTTACTAAATTCTCTTTTTTACTGATCTGACGTATATCACATGTAAAGGATTCGGAGCTGAGATGCATTCTCATATGCTTCTGCAAATGATCCCGTCTTGAGAAGTGTTTTTTACACGACGAACACGAGAAGGGCTTCGCTTTCCCATGGGATAGTTTATGCCTCTTAAAACTATTCATCCTACTAAATTTCCTAGAACATGTATCACATTCGTACAGCTTCAAACCATGCTCTTCAACATGCCTTTCGAATAGATGCACCTTGGTGAAGAGTTTCTTACACTCCGGACATATGAAATGGCCAGTTTCCGAGCCCTTATCAGTTTTAAGTTTGTGATTTAGAGGAGGGCACCCTCTTGGCCTGCCAGTAGACTTGTAAGCTACAAGATTTTTGCCAGGTCTTCCCCTACCGCGTTTGGTTTTTGGCGATGACGGATTCATCGGTAAATATTCGGAATGAGCACTATCTGAAAGAATGATAAAACAGATCGAATTACGTTTCATGACTTGACATGACTCTGCTCTTACGAGATGTATCGTTTCGTGGTTTTTAGATCACTAACTACTTGTAAAGAAAGGTTATTCATTCTCGTGACAATTTTTACTGGTTTACAAGTAGCGTTAGCTATCGTAATAAGATACAGTGAGAAACAAACTCAACGAAGTTGTAAAACTATAAGGAATTTTTGTAATGAAGGCAGACGAATATACTACCTAGATGAAACATAGGCAAATGAGAGCTACATTGTCAAAAAAGTATGGCAAAATAAAGATATAAGAAGTAAGCAAGAAGCGTTTGAGGAAGGGCTGTCAACTGGTTTAACGAATACATCTGGCGAAGGCGGCTAACTAATAACACACGATGCTCTCCCATGTTTTAAGTCAAAAAGGACGGTGACTACCATGAGGGCATGAATTCGACTGTGTTGGAAGATTAATTTGTCCGCAAGGTATTGACCGAAATCCCTAAAATTTCTACCGTTGTGGTGGGGAACATGCCCTGTCATAGTAGGAGGTTAGAATAGTTGCCTACCACAGCTTAAAAGGTATCCGGTATATAGGAATGGATGACATCTAAAAGTGTAGAATATGAGAAATGCTTCATCTTGAAAACTTGCATAAATCAAAACATAAGCGATATCATAAATGATGCTAGTAAGAAGGATGTTACTGTGTTGAGATTACCTCCTTATCTTGTGAATGGAACCACTCAAAGGCTACATCGCAAAAATTAACACTACGTTCAAGCTCAAGAATGCGCCTAATTTCTTATACAAGGCTGTTATAGATGTTATTTGTTTTTTGCTTTAAACGTTAAATCGCTTATTTTTGTAATGCTTATATTTTCATTATTGTACAAAGTATATCTAAGGTGAATTTTGACTGGATACATCCAATTTTTATTATCAAAATAATGCAATGATCGTATTCATCTTATTTTGATACATTGTGACAGGTAAATATATATCGAAATTCAAACCTTCAGTTATTGTTTTTCTTTTATCACAATTTTAATCGTCAGGAAGGATACAATGTCTAATTTAGCAGTCTTTCTCAGTAATAACACCGAGTGTATCTCAGCGAAAATATTTAATTATACATAAAAACATTTATATCTCCAATATTTGATATAATTACTAAATAATAGTACCTATTATTTATATCCCTTTAATAATACCCGTTAGCATGCCCTCAAGTGCACACCGAATCTCGCCCTTTTATGGCTTTTCGTCCAATAGAATTTCTTATTTATGCGATTGGATTATATATATTCATCATTATTATAGAGCCGAACACTTTTTTGCTACGTGTTCCTTATATTTCTATGTTATACGTTAGATATACTTTTGTTAGTAAAACTACGCTACATTCGAATTATAACATGAATTTCATTCGTACAACTGTAACCCAAATTTTTTTGTTACAACTGGATTTAATAAGCAGAGTGTACCATAGCTGTACTAATTTCATAATTAGTGTATTATATAAATATTTGTTTTTCGTTTTGCACACATCTATAACTTTGCATACAACTGTCTACGATACAAATTAGTTTTGCAAACACTTTCATTATAAGTACTCATATTTGTTTTTTTTTTCTGACCTGCAAGTTCCTAATTAAAGATCAAAGTACATTAACAATTCCTAATAAGCTGAATGCATTTTCTCTTAGATAAGATCAATAGCAAATTGCCATCTTATGAGTTTGAAATGCTACTTCCAAAGCATTTCAAACTTTAAAAAAACACTATTGGTACAAGATACAAAAGTGTATTTGTTTTTTTTTTTGTCATGAAGAGTAAACCTGAAATACCAAATATACTCACTATCAGATTCGTAATCATTTCCATTACCAATATCTAAAAGTCCATTTTGATTATCTCCAAGTATTTCTTCCTGAATTCTTGTTTTTTCAAGTAGCAAATCTGCGGAATCCTCCTTTTCATAAATATCATTAGTTATATGTGCTATCTCATCTATTTTCCCTTGGTCGATATTTTCTGAAATCTCAACTTCTGGCTCCATTATCTCTTCCCCTGAATTCATGTCTACTTCTTCAGGTTGCTCAGAAAATATATCAGCTTTTTCATCGAACTCAATTTCCATATAATGTTCTGCTATGTTGTCTAAATTATCTAAAGTTGGTAGAACAAGCTTTTTATTTTCATGTATCCGCCTGTGTACTTGCATACTATCCTCTCGATTAAAGGCTTTATTGCAAATATCACATACATACACTTTTTCCCCTTTGCAGCATTTGGTGTGCTGTTGAAGACGTTCGAAACGATTAAAACCACGGTTGCAGCGTGGGCAACCATAAGGCTTTTCTTTCAAATGTGTTATCAGATGACGTTTCAAATATTCAAACCTGGTAAGGGTTTTATTGCATATCTTACAGACATGCATTTTCCGCTTGCCATGAGATAATTCATGTCTACGGAGATGATTCAATCTTGTATAGGCTCTACCGCAATGCTTACATTTGAAAGTTTTACCAGTGTGCGACCTTTTATGGCATTTTAGACCTTCCATAGTATAAAAAACTTTTGAACATGTTGTGCATTCATAAACTGTTATATCACTATCAGTTACCTAAAAAAAAATTTGTATCAAGATTACATTTAAATTTAAGTTTAAACAAGGTGATTTATATTTACCTGAATATGATCTAAATCTTTTTCTCGTACTTCTCCTGAATTATTTTCGGGATCATCTTTGATATAATCTATGATATCTTCATTTCTATTACAACTGTCATCATCGTCATCATCTAAAGTTGTATCAAGTTCGTTTATCAAATTTGTTGAAAATTCCAACTCTGTTACAGCATTTTCTTCCTTTATATTTTCCTTCTGTAAATTTTTCACGTAATCTCTCAGAAAGATATCCGTCTTTTCGCATTGTTCCTTGAAAGAATATGCATTTTTTAATTGCACAAAACACGATCGACATATCAATTTTGGTAAACCGTCGTCCTTGTTAACCTAAAAATAAACAACGGGGCTGTTGGTTGGTTCAAATCATACGCACTGTTTAGGACTATAGGTCCTCTCTTATGTTGCTATTTACCTGAACGGAAGCACATGCCATTAGCATCTCGTCTAAACGGGGGTTTTCTTTGCCACTTTCCGAGTCTCTATAATACAATGACTTCATTTCTGGCGATTCATTTTTGCAAGTTCTGCACACGTTGTTGAAATCTAATTGTATAGACTCCATTTTCACATAAATAACAACCGCGA